>LIEC01012253.1:0-112689 GCA_001925005.1 Drosera capensis | reverse complement strand
TCCTCAATCTTGAATTCATGGAAAAGGGGTACTTTTTTACTGTGTAATTCCACTCGATCACACAGGTCAGGAGCATTTTTTTGAAGATAACTTGTAACCTGGTCACAGAAAGGAAGAGAGCAAAAACCAGTACAACTAACATCCATAAAGCATCAACAAACTATCCGCTTCAAACATAAAGAAACATTTACTGTGGAAAATGTAAGATTTTTTTTTTCTTTTTAGTATCATTGGCTCTATTTTTGCATAGGTGTTTTGGGGTCAAATAAGGGTCCAGATAAACATATTACATTTGATGAGATCTCCTAGTATTTTCTTCAGCATGTATAGGACAGAACAGTATTCCAAGTGCAAATATGCTGGCATTAAGTTAGTTTTAGGCAGAAGGAGGACTCACTCATTAAATTGTGCCAACTGAACTTATTAATACAAAAACCGCACTCAGCCTGCTTTAAAAACCAAGCTAACTAAACAGCCAACCAACAATCCACCTTCGAAGCTAACAATGGGATGATGCAGGCAAAGCAGCATACTAAGGGTCTACATAAATACTGTAAGATATATCAAGCACAAAATTGTCAAGCAGCGTAACCATTTCAGATGCACGAGATGCCATACCTCATGATATATCCCCGGGGAATCAACTACCATTCTCCTGACCTGTAAGAAATGGTAAGGCAGACAATCATGACAAAGTTAAACTTACTGAGAGATTTTCATTTTGTTTTACTGCCTAAACCTAGCAGATATGATGAACTTTCTGGGACTGTGAGATCACCTTGTGACTGAAATAGTCCTGGACAACAGATAATGTTTGACCCATTGCCTTGTGCAGAATTACAGGAACTGAATTTCCAACGCCTTCATCAGCAGCAGATTTGGCATGCTCGAAGATAGTTTTCCAAGTTGAAAGCAATCCTTCCAAGTCCGTCCTTAGCTCCTCCTTACACTGGCCAACAGCCAGAGTCCTAACAATTAAACCAAAACCAGCGGGCTGCAACTCCTCCGCTATTTCATGTAGGCGTGTTCGTTCAATACCAGTAATGCTCTTTGATATCCCAATGTTACTGCTACGAGTGATCAGTACCTAGATACCACATGAAAGAAAGAAGCACAGCCACAGGATTTACACAAGCAATGAAAAAGAAAAAGGAAAACAAAAACTGTGAAGAGACTTCTAACCCAGAATCTGCTTTTTAGCTTGGGGTAGGGAGTCGCTGAAGGACCTTTTTTACCCAATCCTTCTTTGACAACTTGCACTACTATATTGGTGCCCGGTCGAATGTCATCCCATGAGTAGGAATCCTTATATTTCAAACAGCTTCCACTAACGTATAAATCAGTTATAGATTCTTCAGCCTGAATCGACTTTTTCGAAGTGAATTCAGCGACATCAATATCGTGATGAACCTCGTGATCAGCAAATTCATCATTTATGCATAATGTGGAACCATCCTGGAAAACGGCCACAGAATCATCATCAGGTTCTTCAACATCATCTGACAGTCTCCGTACATCCTGCTTGGCTCCAAGCTGCTCCCTTATGGTGCTTGATCGAGCTGCGTCTGTAAACTTTCTCTTTTTAGAAGAACAGAACGGTGGAAATATAAATGGCTGCTTATCATGCTGTATTTTCATGAAACAATGTTCAGTTCCAATATCTACAAATGCAGCACCCATCCGAGGAACAAGCTTTTTAACGACGCCCAGATAAATACTATCACATAACACGTTATCTTTTGCTGGTTCGAGCAACAACTCAACTAATTCTCCATCCTCCAGTACAGCTATTCTTTGCATGCTGCACCTAGAAGAGTTGATCAAAATTTCAATAGAAATAGATTCCTTCAAAAAATGGTGCTTGATCAGCTCCTGATCTGGCCTTTTCTCAGGAAACGGGAGCGCATGTTCCTGATAAGATGTCAAATTCTGTCCATTTGGTGATTGTTCTCTACTGAAAGCTTCGCATTTAAAACCTACATCCGCATTTACAGATTTGACAGCAGGGTATATAAGCCAGGGCTCCTCCACCGGCTGATAGGTGTCGGAGTACAAACTAGCACTCTTGACAGCATCTACAGTTGCATCCCTGTTTATTAAATCTGAAGCATCAATGTCTCCATCTGCGGGACTAGAGTGGACGGGCGAAAGGGATAGCCATGGCTCCTCAATGAGCTGGTACCTGTCATCTAGCATACGAAATATATTATCGACTCTTGATAGGAACCCATTGTTCGCACCATCCAACATGGGGTCTTCCGATTCGTTCCTGCTGCAACACTTGGAGATCTCCATCCCATCTGTCGAAACACTGGAAGCATTTGAGTGTCCAGCAAACCTACTAAATGAGGAAGGTAAAGAAAAGCTAATATTGGTAGCACCCAATACATGTACCTCTGGGCAGAGATTGTCCGAAATGTGGGACGAAACGATCGAGCTCCTTAAGAGACCCAAGACCAAAACAAATCGCGTGACTCTTAGTATTAAAGTTAGGCAGCAGCATTCCTCTATATTGTCTTCTTCCCTTGAGTGAAATCAAGACAGAAGATGCAACATTCAACTGCTTGATGGCTTCATGTGAAGCCCATTGATCACCGTGTATGAGACTGCTGCAGTTGCAATTTCGAGTGGAGATCATCTATAACACCAGCCACAAAAATATTATTCACAATTTTCATGATACAGAGCAAAATTGTAATGAGCCAAAATGCAAACAGCATTTTGTATTTGAAAATCACAATGCATAGGCAGATTCTTCTGCATTCACGTTATTCTATAATTACAATGATATGGTAAAATGAAACAATTTTCATGATATAGAGCGAAACTGTAATAAGTCAAGATGCAGACAACATTTCATATTTGAAAAAAACACAATGCATAGGCAGATCTTTCTGCATTCACCTTATTTAGGATTACAACGATATTGAAAAATGAAAACCTAAACCTAACAGAGACAGCAATAAAAAAAAAGGAAATGAACATCACGGTTAGGGGAGGAGCGGCTTACCACTGAGCCAATTCCACTTGACGGCAACAGTAATAGCATATGGTAATTTTTCTTGTCTTCTTATTTCTCCTATGAAGGAAGATTGAAGCTGTATAATTCTGGATGAAAGAAATGCTCATAGACACATCAAAAACCTTCATACATTATGCATAGAATAATCTGCGCTACTGTCACAGAACCAATTAGTGATATTACGCGCACAAATGTATATCTAACAGATACATATAGGAGGACCGTCCATCAAAATTAACTCGACTCATACGTTGTTCAATCACAACCACCAAAACTACATGTTCGAAGTCGAATCGGGCTCAATCCTTCCTCGAAACAACACAGTCTAATTACAAATTGTAGTAATCGAAAAGATAATACAGATAATGGGATCAAAAGAAGCTTTACTGGGATACGAGCTTTGCTTTTGCCTCTGCCCTATGAGCTCGGAGCCGCTGATATTGCCCTCTTTGACAAGGGAAACAGAAACATACTGGAAGCGGCTTGCCTTATCCGCCGGACACTTCTACTTCCAGTCTTCCACTCCCAGATAAAACCACTTGAATAATGAATTTTTTAATATATATATGCTATCATTTATATTTTAAAATAATTATAATATTTTATTATTTTGATTAGTTTTAAATTGTTTATATTGTTTGATTGAGATTTGAAATTGGGAGAAAAAGAAGATAAATCTAAATTTACATAAAATAAATGTAATAATTTTGGGACTAAAAGAGTATATCTTTTTTTCGTTTCAGATAAATTAAGATATGTTGATTTATTATAATTATTAAAAAATTGGATAGAATTTGCTATTTTTAATCAATATGTCCTTATTGAAATAATAAATGAATGAATAGTAATTATGAGTGGGTAAAAAAAAAGATAAAATAGAAAGAATAAGGATGAGAATTGTAAATAAATAAAGTGAGAAAAAGTAATGATGGATAAGATGATTTGATATAAAATAGTGATATTTTTGATATTTTAACACAAAAAACTTGCCCATTTAGAAACGCTGTAATTTATGTGAAACATTAATTTTTAAGAATATGTTATAATTTATTTGTGATAGGGGGAGTATAATGTGGTGATGAAATATTATAATTTAAATGGGATAGAGAGAATATACGATGAAAGAATTTATGTGTGTAGAATTTGTATATATTTTGATGGATTAAAAATATTTTTTTGGAAAAGAAGTTAGTGGAATGTTTGAGATCATTTTTTATTTTGTGATAATGAGATTTATTGTAATAATTAAAAGATTTTATAATGAAAAGTTTAATGTAGTATTCCTTTCAACCCATAAAACATGTAATATTTTCCTAATTTGGATGTTCCACAATAAATATAATATTTTTATAAATGAAATTTTTTTATAGAACTATCCAAATATAATTAATTTTTATTTTATATTATATCAACTCATATCATTATTATTTTTTATTTTTTTCTCACTTTTTTCCCTTATAAAATAAAAAAATAAATTATTTATTTATATAAAATTCAAAACATATATATCGATCAATCTTATTTCATATTTTTTTAGCGAATAAAATTGATTTCTCCAACCGCTCTCACGTATGGGTCTTGCCCTCTAGAAAATTTGGGCTTGGGGGCACATTTGGAGTATATGAAAGCCTATGCCAAGACATGCATGAGCCGCTTTTCCACCCAAAAAAAAAAACGCACGAGCTCATCAAGGGATGCAATTATGCAATTAAGCTGCTCTATATGGGCAGATGGGCTCCTTTGTCTTTTGGATCAAACTACAGTCTTGTCTCATTAGCTTCACCAGAAGTGTTATCTTGACATGATATTAGCTCCGAAGTTATATGATATGAGATAATGAGTTTATATATGTTTAATAACACTCTAAAACATGCAAGAAGTTATATTGTATGCGTCAAAGATTCAAATGTAGGGTGTCTTACAATTTTGTAACAGAGAAAATTACCTTTAAATCTTAACTTGATCGTGATACGAGTCATATGACCTTTTACCGAATACTGATGGCTATATGATACAACGACCTTCCACTTAGAATTCAAAAGTTTAACCTCCCATGTGCCACATGACATGATATTCTTCTTTTTAAGTGTAGCAGCTTGAATTGGTCGGATCAAACATGATTCTAGCCACCTTAATTTGGATTTCAATTTCAAAGTTCAACCGACCATGTGACTTGCTTCGGGTGGCTTAATTTACATACTAGGAGTATTATTTAACATCCTAATATTTCCTAATAATAAAGCAGATTAGATAAAATGATGCAATTACTTTAAGACCAAGACAATAAACAAGTGAAATACTCCTATCGTCTCAAAAAAAACGCAGTATTTCAAAGAAATCACTATCAACACGTATTTTGATGAATTTTATTTTTATTAAGAATTATATTTAATTGTCCCGTATTCAACATCGTAACATCTTATGACAATACAGTACTTATATTATAGTTATCAAGACAAGAATACACTAACGTCTAAGACCTATATTTAGACCTCATAATTATAGGAAGACTCCTCGGTTCTAACAAGCAATAACCACAACAAAAACATCACTATTTCATGCGCAACATTACATATCAATCAAACTAATCGATGATGCAAGTTTGAACAATTCTTGCTTGGACAAGATCTCTACGGCTACGTCAATGGAATGATCTTGTGCCCGACAAGATGCTCTTCTCCGTAGCCTCTTGATTGACTCCCTCTCCGAAGAAACGTTACTTTTGATTATTGGCAAAAAAAAAAACAAGCAGGGAAATCTAGGGGTCTCAAGGCAACGTTCAAGAACATGGATACAGATCGGAGCGGTGCCATTACTTATGAAGAGTTAAAGACAGGACTGGCTCGACTGGGATCAGAACTGGCGGAGGCTGTAAGTTTGACGTTTATATGCCATCAATTGCGTAATTTTTATCTCTGGTGTGCAAACTAGCTTACATAGATAACATCTCAGGTAAATATTCATTTTAAACTAAAGTTGCCAATAAACAGAACGACCCAGAAGATTCTTATAATAGGAGTTGAACACGTTACTTTCTTTACTTAAACAGCAAGTTGGGATCTTCATTGTGGTTTTTTTTTCAGGCTGATGTCGATGGGGATGGAACAATCTGACAATGTTGAATTCGTCACGGCTACAATGCATAGGCACTGGGTAGAGAAGGATGAAAATCTGATGAGAGCATTTCGATATTTTGATCAGGACAACAGAGGGTGAGTGTAGCATTTCTCTAGTGATGATAGCTTGAGTTACACCAAAAAACAAACTCCGCCTAGAAATGTTGTTGCATCTATGACTATGAGTAGTTATTTGCTCTACCAATGTGCTCTTCTTGTTTGTAGATTAGCGAAAATTTACTGATTACACGAGCACATGTATTGATGAAGACGATAACTTCAGCATTTCTTTGGCTGTATCGATCTACCTGGCACGCGAAGCAACTTAGACAAATGATAGGTTTTACTTTTATGCTTAACTCGCTTCCTCTTTTCTTGCAGTTTCATTACAAGAGATCAACTTGAAGCTGCCATGAAGGATTACGGTGTCGTTGCAGGTGAAACCATCATCAAGGATATCCTGAATGAAGTCCATACAGACCATGTACGCCTCCACAGTCTCAGCATCATTCTAACTATATCTTCGAAGATACATAGCATGGCATCTGACGAGTCGCTCTGATTTTACAGGAGGGCCGAATCAACTACGAGGAATTTTGCAGCATGATGAGAAGCGGCCTAAAACCGCAGCTTAAGCCATATTAGTACAGAGATTGATTGTATATTTCCGAATTAATGTTAAAGCAACTGTTTAAAAGGAAAAGGTTATCCTCTGATCTTTTCATATCAGTTGTGGCTAACAAGTTGGATTATCGCACATCCCACACTTGTTTTGAGCATTTGAGTGTCGTTTTTCGTATATGTGCTTCTCGAAACATAGTCTTGCTACTTCATATCTCGCCTGAGCTTGTAGCAGCAATTACAGAGACGATCACTACGCTTCATGAGTTACTTTTTACATTAACTTCACATTGTTCTATGGTAGTTTGATACTGCTCAGGCTAAACATGATCTTTTTGATGTACGTATTTATCTTAGCTTCTTTACAAACTTTTCTCTCATCTTCAGATATTCAGATTCAGGTTATCAGAAAGGAATCTAGTCCATTTCATAATGATTGCAACTGTTTGAATATATGAATGGAGTTTTGTTAGGAGTGTTCATTTAAAAGAAAATTCTCTCCGTAGCTCAATGATAACTGATAAGTAATCCATTCCCTTAACTAGGTAGTCGGGAACATATCTTTGTTATAGTAATATAATAAGTAATATTTCTTTCGTTCCACAATAGATGTACCATATATGTATTTTGTATTATTCTATACGTATGAATATAAATTCGTTTTTATATCAAATCACATCTGATCGTCCGCAATGTATATTAGATTGAAATACGTAATTTACACAATTATTGATGTTTCATAATAAATTTATAAAAGATCACGTTTAATCATCATTATATGCGTGTCTAACTTTACATCGATATATATATCATGTCAAAATGATACATCTACCGTGAGATGAAAGGAATATAAAATTATATATATCTCGATCTCCTCGTAACTTACACTTATTAATAGGATTATATGAGTCCATTATTTTGTTTTCTTCCCTGTTCTTACGAAGCGCATTAGGTCTCGACTGATGGGGACATCAATAACTTCGATTACTCGGGATTCATGACCAAACACGCTATAACTAGAATCTTATTTTGTACTCGGGCACCAGAATGAAGAAAGGAATATCCCAAAATACCCGTTAACGGTCAAATTCCCTTATCCACCACCCAAAAAAACCTCATCCAATTCCCTTCGTTTCCCTCCACTCTCCACCTCACATTTCCCTCCACTGATTGATCTCAGATAACATTTCCCTTCCTCACTTTCCCTTCCATTCCCTTCATACACACTCACCTCTCCAATCTCCAGTCCTCTGATCAATGGCTACTTCATCAAGTTTCTCCATCTGCATCCCCTCCAACACGGCGGCCGCCACCACCCGCCGCCCTGGCCGCCCTCTCACCACCAAGTTCCGGGTCACCTGCAACCTCCGGCAGCTCCGGGACCGGATCAACTCGGCCAAGAACACCCAGAAGGTCACCGAAGCAATGAAACTCGTGGCGGCCGCCAAGGTCAGACGCGCCCAGGAGGCGGTCGTCAGCGGCCGCCCCTTCTACGAGACCCTTGTGGAGGTCTTGTATAATATTAATGAGGAGATCCAGACCGAGGATATCGATATCCCGCTTACCAAGGTATATATTGTGAATAATGCGTAGGCTTAGAGCGTTACAGCTGGTGCATATCGAGTTTGGAATACCGGGATGATCTGGATCGTTGCTTCCATGATAGCATTTCTCGATCCGCTAGATTCGTGACAATAAAATTATAGTACAATGAAAATTAATACTATTTTATGTAGCTATCTGATATTGAAAAGTTACGTTTGGGACTATAGTTAAATATATTCCACAATATGTTACTAATTGGTAAGATTCCTCAACAACAGGTACGTCCTGTCAAGAAAGTTGCCCTGGTCGTCGTGACGGGGGATCGAGGACTCTGTGGCGGGTTCAACAATGCGGTGCTGAGGAAGGCGGAGGCGAGGATCGAGGAGCTGAAGCAGCTCGGGTTGGATTACACGGTCGTTAGTATAGGAAAAAAGGGGAACACGCATTTCCTTGCTCGGCCATATATCAATGTTGATAAACTGTTGGATGGGTTTAATAATCTGCCTACGGCCAAGGATGCCCTTAAGATCGCTGATGACGCGTATTCACTATTTGTGAGTGAGGACGTTGATAAGGTCGAGCTTGTGTACACAAAGTTTGTTTCGTTGCTGAAGTCCGAGCCCGTGATCCATACGTTGCTTCCGTTGTCACCAAAGGGTGAGATATGCGATATAAATGGGGTTTGTGTCGATGCTGCAGACGATGAGTTCTTTAGGTTGACGACGAAGGAAGGGAAGCTGACTGTGGAGAGGGACGTGGTGAGAGTCCAGGCACAGGAGTTCTCGCCCGTGTTGCAGTTCGAGCAGGATCCAGTTCAGATTCTTGATGCGTTGATGCCATTGTACTTGAACAGTCAGATTCTGAGGGCGTTGCAGGAGTCGTTGGCTAGCGAGCTCGCAGCTAGGATGACTGCTATGAGTGCCGCAACTGACAATGCTATCGAGCTGAAGAACACGTTGTCAATTTTGTACAATAGGAAGCGCCAGGCGAAGATTACTGGGGAGATGTTGGAGATTGTTTCTGGCACGACCGCGTTGGATGGGTGAGCGAGGGTTTATATGTGTATGGATTCTTGATCTGGGTTCCGCCTTTCTTTCTGCTTTTGTGTAGGTGATTCATATTAAATGCTTATAAAACTTATCTGATTCACAGCGAAGCTCTGTTTATAGTGAGAGCATGTTACATTGTCACTCCATATCTTTCGAAAGTTTTATGCACTGTAAACTATATTGGACAACATTATATTTTGATGCCATGATCCGAGTAAGCTCTGTTATCGCCTTTCTTCTTGTTTGATAGTAAGCTAGTTCATGATACACACAACGAGCTTCAATGAACAATGGCAAGCAATCTGCTGATTCAAGTAAAGTGTCTTGTAAGTCTGCAAGACAGGAATTGCATATGCGTGCATTGCTTGCAGACGCTCTGCGATGAACTTCCAATGAAGAACGGGGAGATGTTAGCCGGCATATAACAGCAGAGTCGTTCCACTTATTAGCATCATCAGCATAATATAGCATGGCAAATGCGCACACCAGTTAAACGACTAATGAGGAAACTCTTCCACTCATAGGGAGAAAATGTCCTTCAGACAACAAGAGTAAGGTTGCAATTGAGCATGCTTCAACAGGATCCACGACAAGCAGGATCCATGATAGCTCATAAGATTTTAGTGTGGTGACAATGGAGCGCTTAAACAATTGCATCCAAACTTTTCAAGATATGACTTCAGGCGCCTCAGCAATCACCTCAACCGGCATATTCTCAAGCCAAACAGTTAGAAATAGGGACTTAACAAGAGAAACAGATTCAGCAAAGCCGATGATAATTCACCCGAGCAAAATCCAAATCCAAATCCAATTTTACGAGATTATATCAGTGGGCAATTCTATATTATTATTCCTGTTGTTAATAATATGATTGTTTTTCTCTCTATTTTTATCAATGATGATTGCACAGGCATGTTGGTCTGGTGAGGGTTTACTCAGAGAAGTGAGAAGAAGAGTGGATTTGGCAACAACCATGGATGCAATCTTGCAACAATCTCAGAGTCTCTTCGCTTGCAGGCCACAAATCAGCAACAACGCCCAACTTCATATCAAACCCTTTTTTGGGTTCTTTCTCAAACCCGTAAAGAGTTTTCTCCCTTTTCACTTTTCATTCCCGTTTTTGCCCTTTTGGGTGTCTTTGATGAGTTCTTGTTTCTGGGTTCTTTTTGATTTGATGATTGGATTTTGAGAGTTTGGATTTGGGTTTGGATATGGTGATTCATGATTGTGATTCCTGATTGTGTCGTGGGCTGATTGATGATTGCGCGTTGGGATTTGGAGAATTCAGTGGGTTCAAAGAGAGTTGAAATGATGCAATTATTGATATGGGTTTGGTCGGGACTCGCCGTAAATGGTGACGTCAAGATGATTTGAAGAGTGATAGAAGTGGATTTGGATTTGCTCAGGTGAATGATTTGAGGATTGGATCATATTTGGGATTCTAGATTTTGTTTACTTAGGAGTATCGTCGCCATTGAATATCGATACCCTTCCATTGCCCTAGTAGTTCTTTAGATAGGCGATTTAAACTTTATGTTTTCGTTATGGATCATTTGAATAGTTTGATAATGTCCAGAAGTGATTTAAAACTTTAGTATCGACGAAGGGAGCTGTTTAGACTAGCTCTTTTAGTGAAAATTTTGAATCAATAATTTTTTGTTAAAGGTATAATTAGGAAAAAGCACAATTGATGGACATTTTCCATAATCAACTAATGGTGTTTGAGGAAGTGTATCTTGTGCTAGTTCTGAATGTGCTAGTTCTTCATCGTCCATCCAATGATTAAATCATTGAATCCACTCTGTGCTTTGATCTCTTCCATCCATCATCTAGTGTGTGGGTACGTCAGAGTTGTTTCATGAAGCCAACATTCAGCAACCTCTCTTTCTTGTAAACTTCTCCTCTGACTGGTTCCTACAGGCTGAAAAAACTGCTCGCATAAAAGCTGAGATGAAAGAGAAAACTCGGAAGAGGTTTCTGCTGTCTCAAAAGCATATCGTTTACACGGATCCTCTAGAACTTGAAGCAGGGAAAGCTGCCATGGTTTACTATAACCCTTCCAACACAGCTCTAAATGGGAAACCTGAAGTTTGGTTTAGGGGTTCATTTAACCGTTGGACGCATCGAAAAGGTCCTTTGTCACCTCAGAAGATGATACCAGTTGAGAGCGGTTCTCATATGAAGACAGCAGGTGAGTTGGAGTTACTACTTCTTCGTTGTTTCTTATATCTACTTGAACAGAACCAAAGACGTTCACTTCTCAGTGCCTCATAATCATAGGATCAAGTTTATGAAGACTGATTATATGATGAAGTGGGCAAAGGCCCGGTCAAGCAACTTTCTGAAAGTTTGAGGCTGTTTTTGCTTGTTTGTTGGTAGTTATTACTTGTTTCTGACGTGGATGAATGAATGGCTCGTTTTTGTTGTCAAGATTCCACCCGATGCATATGTGATGGACTTTGTATTCTCTGAGAAGGAAGATGGTGGGATTTTCGACAATAAAGATGGCATGGATTACCACCTACCTGTATATGGCGGAATCGCAAAGGAGTCACCAATGCATATCGTGCATATATCTGTTGGGCCATTTATTTTCTATGTTCTCTAACCATTTTGGATCATTCCCAAGGTATTTCTTTGATGGATGTGATACTGATATCGATGTAGTAAACTTTCACAGGTTGGAGGGCTTGGAGATGTAGTTACTAGCCTATCTCTTGCCGTTCAGGATTTAAACTATAATGCTGATATTGTTCTCCCCAAGTACGATTGCATGAATGTCTCAAATGTAAGAGTTTTTTTCCCTTTCCCCTATATAAATCTGGCTTGTCCCCACTCACATTGATGGATCACCCTTTCTTAAAAGTTATTTTATCGCAATCACTGTCTTGATTGTTCTTGTAATTCCTTAACTTGATGCAGATAAAAGACTTGCATTACCAAAGAAGCTATTCGTGGGGTGGGACTGAGATCAAAGTCTGATTTGGAAAAGTTGAAGGCCTCTCTGTCTACTTTCTTGAGCCTGTGAATGGGTAATAAAATTTTGGGTGATGTTATGTGTTCGTTGGATGCTGTGGGCAGCTGCTGTTTCATGCGACTAACTGTTATTTCTTTTGTCTCTTGACCTTTTATTTTTGCTCAAAATATCCATTCTTCTTGTTCTGCTCGAGTTCCATATCGGATATGATTTATTTTTATTTGTGGTAGTGTTCCTACTGTGTTAGATTAGTTCATTACATGTCTGCTTATTTTAGTAGTCACCAAGACAATCATATGGGTGGTAACCGATGCCGGATTTCCTTTGTTTTACTTAGGTTCTTTTGGGTTGGTTGCGTTTATGGTCGGAACAATGATGCACAGAGATTCGACTTCTTCTGCCATGCTGCACTGGAGTTTCTGCAGCAAAGTGGATTTCATCCTGTAAGTGCTTTGGAATAAGATTCTGTCATGATTGGTCGACTGCTCCAGTTGCTTGGCTGTTCAAGGATCATTACGTGCAATATGGCCTTACTAAGGCTCGTGTTGTCTTCATCATTCATAATCTTGAGTTTGGGGCTAGTCTCATTGGAAAAGCCATGGCATATGCAGATAAAGCTACAACAGTGAGTTTATTATGATAAAACTCTCCTTGCTGTTTTTTTTTTTTTTGGCCCCATCTTCTTTTCTGTTTTTTGATGCACTGTTTGTTATTCCATGTCATTCTTTCTGGTACGTGGGTCTGTGCTGTGCCAGTAAACTTCTTTTTATTAATATTATTATTTTTACCAGGTTTCCCATACATATTCCAAGGAGGGTCGCAGGAAATCCTGCAATAGCTCCTCATCTTGGCAAATTTTATGGGATTCTGAATGGGATTGATCCAGATATTTGGGATCCTTTCAATGACAACTTCATTCCTGTAAGCATCACGCTCTTGCATTGTCGCTGTGGTTGTAGGTTGATCTTATTTTCACGGGGTACCCAGTCTTTGAGCACAAAATTCGCGGTAGTTTTATTGGTTTCTCATATGTATAATGTTTGATCATGCATGCTGTTTCAGGTACCTTACACGTCAGTGAACATGATTGAAGGTAAACAGGCTGACAAGAGAGCGTTGCAACAATGGCTTGGCATAAAAGTGGCAGACATTCCGGTAGTTGGAATCATGAGTCGGCTAACTCATCAAAAAGGACTTCACCTTATTAAGCACGCTATTTTTCGCTCTTTGGAGCAAAATGGACAGGTTAGTTTGCATTCTTATTCCAGAAGCTCCCTTCGAGCTCAATAATTGGTCAATTAGTTCATTGTCGAAGTTCTATTCCCATTTTGCATCTGTATGTAATCCATAGTCTTACGGTATTGTAAAAAGAGCTTCATTATGAATGGCAGGTTGTGTTACTCGGTTCAGCACCTGACCCTCGGATACAAAAGGATTTCGTTAATCTAGAGCACCAGTTACGAACATCACATAGTGACCATGCTCGTCTCGTTTTGACTTATGATGAACCTCTCTCGCATTTGGTAACCTTAAATTTCTGGATCCCTTTCCCTCATTCGTTGGACATACTATGCACTTTCATGCACTTACTAGTTCCATTTCAATCGTAGATTTATGCTGGTGCTGATTTCATTGTCGTCCCATCGATATTTGAACTCAGCTTGTGGCTATGAGATATGGCTCCATTCCAGTTGTCCGTAAAACTGGAGGTACGCAAATGACCTGCTCCCTCCCTGATTCTAGCATGTTTAAAATCTTTTTTCTTCTCATGCAATTCTTTTACTTGCACATCTGTTTTCACCGGGATAACCATTAATCAAGATGTCCATTCAAGATACTTTTGTTTCATTTTCATGTAGGACTCTATGACACTGTATTTGACGTTGATCACGATAAAGAGAGAGCACAAGTTCAAGACCTTGAACCAAATGGCTTCAGTTTCGAAGGAGCTGATACTGCTGGTGTTGGTTATGCTATCAACAAGTAACAAATGCTCACATAAACACATAGTAATACACAAGAATAACAACCAAACAAACCTTCATCTTATTACCCGGGGGGGGGGGGGTGGGGGGATCCCATAGATACTAATTGGGTTGATTAATTTTCTCGTGATCCAGGGCAATATCTGCATGGTACACGGTCGGGAGTGGTTCAACTCCTTGTGCAAGCGCGTGATGGAGCAAGACTGGTCTTGGAACAGACCTGCCCTCGACTACCTAGAGCTTTACTACGCAGCCCGCAAGTGAACCATCTTACGTGGGAGGAATCTTATTTTGTACGAAGGTCCTAGATGCTGTTTATACGAGACAAATTTGTACAGATTCTATTTGTTTAATTAGCTTACGTGGTTATCTAGTCGGAATAAAATGCTCGTCAGAATAAATGTAAAGTTACATAACATAGGTAGAGCTCATATAACATGCCTGTTGATTCTTTTGGTGGCACAAAAAGGATGGATCAGCGGAAATGTAATCTTTAGAACAGAGCTTCATATTTAGTGGGATTTTTCGCATATTTTGTTATCAATCCATATCTTAAATTTCGCACATCTGTATTTGTTGCAAATTAACCAACAGACGAGACAATTTCCAAAAGACTCTTTTGTACAACCACGGACCATCGATGTGGTTCTCTTGGTTACAAACATATGCAGTTGTATAAGTTCACGAATGACATCAGCTTACCTATATAGCGTACAACATATTATGTCGTGAAACTTTATGGTTTTCATTTTGATTTCATTATGACTTTGCTCTTGATTCATCAGTCTACATATTTCTGTTTTAAGCTGCTTAACTATTGTATCATTTTTTAATAAAAAAAAGTTATTTCGAGGAATGATTTTTGATCAGTCGAGTGTTAGCTTTCCTGAAGATACATCTACCTGATCGGAACTCCACAGTAACAGGTTGTCACCCCCTTCGGGAACATCGGTTGAAATTGGAAAATTAACTATTGTATCTTTACTTAAGACTAAATGTATGAAATTAGCACAAAAGACCATACATCTGACCTTAGACAACTACCAAAAAAACCCAACATAATGAGATCTATCATCACCTAAAAATGGTGGCTTTTAAATGAATGACTATTGAGTATACAATCACACCCACCAATATCGATGTGGTCATCAAAATTCTTCTCTTTTCTACCCAAAATCAACTCCATTTTCACCATTTTCTTCTACCCATTTGCTAATTCTACAAAAAATGTCGGTGAAAGGGAGAGTTGGGGTTGGTGGAAGTGAGCAAAACTCAAGTTCAAGAAACGTTGTGACTAGAAAAATGGCGATTTTGTTCTGCATTAGTAGCTTCTGTGTTGGTGTTTTCTTCACTAACAGGTAGTTTTTCATCTGGGTAGTTGTGGTTTGTGCTAAATTGTTTAGGGTGTTTCGTGGATTGGGTCTTCTTGTGTTGGTGGGTTAGGGTTTATGTGTGGAGAATCATGGGGGGTTGGCGATTTTGGGAGGGTTTTGGTGTTGGATTGTGTTGTGATGTTGTGATAGTGAAGTGGGCAAGGTTTGATTTGTGTGATCAATGTTGTTGTTGGTTCAGTTGTGAATTGTGAATTGTGAATTGTGAATTGTGAATCTAGTTCTCTTGCCCATTGTATTTGTTCATTGCCCTTTTGGCAAGTTTTTCTTTTTGAAGTTAAAAAAGAAGTTCTACTGTTGGAAGTAAAAGAGCAATTCCAATCTCCTCAGTTCTTATCCTCTATAGGTTATATTAGTATGCATTTCACTAAGAGTTTGAGCCTTTGATAGAGTTGGTAGGAAAGCGGAGGCAAAGGGCTTGAATATTGCTATTTCTATAATTCGGATGAAAATCTCATGGGTCTTCTGCAATAAGGTTCAGCTTTTGATAGCTTTTGTTCTTGAGAGACCTGCATTTTCATTGTTTTCTATGGTACCAATAAATCGATTCACTTGTGAATTCCGCTTTTCATCATGTATGAACATTGATGGCAATGGCAGTGAAGGAAAATGTAATGTCAAAGGAATCATGCCTCTTTTTGAAACTTGATCAGAATTAAAGATTGTACCTGAATCCTTGCTGAATTCACGGAATTGTTTATGACTCAGGATGTCTATGTTGCCTGGAGCAAAAGATAAGGATACCACTGAAGATGAATGGAAATCCTCGAACCATCACCTGGAATTTCTAAGAGAAGTATTATACTTGCCCATCTCAAGTTGAGTCAATGGATGAATTCAGACATTGTGCATTATTTTTCATTTTATTTATGAATTTTCTCCTGTAGCAGAAGCCTGTGAGGCATGAATCTGATAACATTCATATGGAATCCTCGAAGGCAGACGGTATCCTGGAGTAAGCTTAGCTTTCCCCCTCTTTTCTCTTCTTTTAAGTTACTCTTATGTTTTCATATTTGTTGATGTTCATTTTCCGGGCTGATGCATGGTGTAGAACGCTGGAGACGACGATATCAAACTTGGAGATGGAACTAGCGACCGCAAGATCATTACAGGGCATGATGACGAATGCTCCATTGTCAGCTGCTGTATCAACAGTAAAAAGAAAGTACTTGATGGTTATAGGGATTAATACTGCTTTCAACAGCAGGAAACGAAGAGATTCAATTCGTGCTACATGGATGCCTCAAGGTTTGCTTTGCTTCAGCGTTTTAGCTGATTCCTCTTCTGTTGGATCTAGTATCAACCATAAAGATTCTTCTCTTGGTAAACAGGTCATAAACGGAGAAAACTGGAGAACGAGAAAGGCATCATCATACGCTTTGTTATTGGCCGCAGGTAGGCTATATGCCTATACATACGTTCTTAAATTAATGAAAACTATTATATAATTGATATAGTCGAGTCATGAGTCGCATGCCATCAGATGTCGATACTGTCAATGGTCCATATCATTCGATTCCACACAAGACTCTTACGTTTTGGTTCTGTATGAGTCTTGTTTCTATAAGCTCAATGTGAAATCTTTTTGTCAATAGTTCAACTTTAGGCGGGATTCTTGATAGAGCAGTCGAAGCAGAGGACAGTAAACACGGAGACATTTTGATGCTGGTGAGCTTTTTAGTCAACATCATCCACGCATTGAAGTCCCTTTAGGTGGGGTATCGAATTCTTTCATCCATTTGCGTACGGACAGTGTCCTTGAGATTCGATGCGTTCGAACCCCATAGGCACCTTGACATTTTTGTTACCTCCTATATGAAGTTTAGTCTGATCTCTCCTTTTAGGTATCTTCTTGTTGCCTGATGAGAACATATTTTACCCATCTCAGATGACTTCGCTCTTCCTTTCTGCACTCAGCATGACTCTGTCCCGTAGAAGTAGAGAAGCATTTATTTTTCAGATGAAGTTTTTGTATGACATACCATATGCTGCTTTCTTTCTGTCTGTATGAATAGGACCATGTAGAAGGTTACATGGAACTCTCGGCGAAGACAAAGGCATACTTCACAACAGCAGTTGGTCTTTGGGACGCCGACTTCTATGTCAAGGTGGACGATGATGTGCATGTAAACTTAGGTAACTCAAAATGGTTTCAAAATTTCATGAATCAGCATATGTACACTTATCTTTGAAGTAGGAAAAAGGGGAAATGATTTATCCTTGGTTGTCACCTTCATGTGTGCTCTCTGTTTGCAGCAGCACTTGGAACCACATTGGCCAAATACCGCCTGAAGCCAAGGGTGTATATCGGTTGCATGAAATGCGGTCCAGTTGTGGCACGAAGGTAAGTCGATCACATGAACTTACGTAGCTTATTTGAGCATGAATGATAAAGTATGGTTCACATATGTTTGTGCAGGGGAACGAGATACCATGAGCCAGAGCACTGGAAATTCGGGGGTGAAGGAAACAGATATTTTCGACATGCCACAGGACAGTTGTATGCTATTTCAAGGGACTTGGCTACTTATATAGCCATAAACCAGTTGAGTTTTATCCTTTTCCGTCTTCACTGAATTTCTACTTTACGAAACTATTTTTTCCCCTTTCTTTTTGAATCCTCATCTTTCATTCCAGAAATTTGTTGCACAAGTATGCTAATGAAGATGTCTCGTTGGGATCCTGGCTCATTGGACTTGATTTGGCTCATGTTGATGACCGGAGCCTCTGCTGCGGCACCCCACCTGGTAGGCTTCATTTGAGCTCTAATCTATCTTGCAGATTCTTTCAGATAATGTTAAAACCGGGTGCTGATGATAAATGCTTTAAATTGTTGCCCTTAAAATGCATAGTATTAGTATATAGATCACCGCTTAGATGGATAGGCTGGAAAAAGCACTTGTTCCAGGTTAACATTGCAGATTCGGCCAAGAAGGTTGTTACGAATAGTAAAATTTGAACTCTGACCGTCAAAATGGTGGATAAACATTATATCAGCTGGCTATATTCTTCTCTGATTACTTTCAAGTTTTTTCGCTATGAAAAAAAATTTGGAATTGGGTAGGGCTAAAGAACGTGATTTGCTATATTAGTTCATGCTATTGTTGGCGATGCAGATTGTGAGCTGAAAGCTCGGGGAGGCAACTTCTGTGCAGCCTCCTTTGATTGGAACTGCAGCGGGATCTGTCGTTCATCCGAAAGAATCCATGAAGTTCATCAGCGATGCGGCGAAGGCGAGCAATCTGTGTGGAACACCAGTTTCTGAACTCAGAATTCGGAACACAGAAGTATGAAATACAAGAAGAGTTCCTTCTCAAGAAGTTAACGGTCTTTTATACTCAAAGGAGTATATGCACTGTATACATAATAAGTAGCAAGCAATGACTGAAGCTGTTTTGCTTCTGGGTTTCTCCCATTTTAGAAAAAGTAGATTGATCCCAAAAGCTGAATAATGAATCAAAAAGATCTCATTGTATTTTAGATATACCATTAATAGCATCTTTTATTATTATCAGTTTTAATTTTAGAATATTCACAACATCTTGTATGAGTTAAGATATATCTAATCCATCATACTAAACAAAAATCTAAGTTGCTTTCATCTTATTTATTTTAGTTCATATTATCTTATTTGTCATTATGTTCTCCGTCATCACACCATCACCCTAATGAAAACTTGATGATTTACTATTTGATAATGAAAAAATATACCTACTAAATATTAGAGACTTTTCGTTTTAGTTCTTAGCAATATCAGAAAAATTATTTATTTCACCAAACAATAGAGTATATAAAATAATCTATCGTCATTGTTTCACTATTATTATATAAAAAATAATATTTGATCATTCTTAGAAACATTGAAAGACATATCGTTGTAATTATTTTTAACTAGAGAGAGTAATATTTTATATGTTATTAGAGTAAAGAATATCATATTAAATATAACTTACTTATACCATGTTACCGATCTTGGAATTAGTTTTTTTTTATCAAACTATTTTCCTTGTCCCATCATATTTGTAACAATTTTTTTGTTGAATTGTCTCAATTTAATTATCATATATCATTTGTAATAAAAACTTTATATAAAATATATCAAAACAATCATTATATGTAATAATACATCCCACTAATTCACTCTCAGCGGCTACAATAAACCTACTGATACTAAAAAATAGTATTATTTCTTTACCAATTTATACAAAAAATCAGCACATGCTCCATTCGTTTCATAATTCTTATAATATTTATCATTTTGAACCGTCCTATAAATTTTGTAACACTTATCTTATTTTTTATTTGAAAATAATTTTATATTAAAATAAACATAATATCTTACTCCCTGTTGATAATTAAGAGTATGTTTACAGCAATATCTTGTGATTTCAGCGAAATCCAATCTCACCCAACAAAAAAACATTGCACATCACGCTTCCACTTGTATATATATAAACAAACCCAAATCCCCTTCTTTTTCTTTGATTTAGACGTATAATGACTCTTCTCATCGGTGCTTCAAAACCCTAAAAAATCATTTACCCCTTTCGTGTCCAGGTGATGAATCTCTTTAATAAGTAATCAAATTCGAAACTTTGATTGTGAATCTTGTACCCTTTCGAGAATCAAATTCTGGGTTTTGATTCTCTTGTTGGATAGTTTTGTGGGGTAGTGAGTATTGTTTTGATGTGAGGGTTGGTATGTTTCTTCGGTGTTTTGTGTTCTCAGGTTGTGATCAAAGTGTTGTTGATCGAGAGATGGCGAAACCGAAGGGGTCTTTCAAGTTGGATTTTCCTTTTGGTCCGTTTTCTTTCGCTTTGGTGATTCGAAAATTTTGTTTTTCATTGGGATTTATGATTGATTGTCGTTGAATTCGCGGTTTGATGATGTTGGTATTCGATGATTTGTTGATTTTGATCCGTTTGATGTCAGTGATGGATCGTTGTTGATCATGATGAAGGGTTATGTGAGACTGGTTTCCTTTGTTCTGGTTTTTGTTGAAAGTTATGCTCTTTTGTCCTGGTAATGGAGATTGGAGTCTTAAGTATAAAAATAGAGATTGGTGATGTTCATCCCGTTGAATGAATTCGGTTCTTGAATCATAAATGTGATTTCCGTCTGTGGTGAACTGAGTATCCAGTTCGATTTGTGTTCTGTTTTCTTTTTCGTTTGTTTTATTCCTTTTAGTCGGAAATGTGGGATGTGGTGTGACGGATTTGTTCTGAGGAAAATATTTTTGTTTCGAATGTTGTGTTTCCTCTCCGAGCATTTGTTGTTTGGAGTAGTTCAATTTGGGTGTGCTAACTTAGGTTCTTATTCAGGCGGCAGTTTGTATGTAATTTTACCATAGTTGGCATGTTGAGGTAGGTAGTCGGCAAGTCTTTTAGAACTACCAGGAGTTCACTTTCTGTGTTGGTAATATCGACCGACTTGTAACCTTGATCTGTCTTTCAAAGAAAAGAGCATTATCCATGACTTGTAGGCTTTTAACTTTGTAATAAATTGTTAAACTTGTAAGCATTGAGTTTGTTTTTCAAAGAATATATTTGCCTCTGTGTGAGTCTAGATGTGTTATGTGTGTACATATCTGTTAGACAGAGGGAGTAGAGGAGCATGATTTCATGCTTTTCCTTTTCTCTTTTCGTTATCTTGAAATCGTAGCAAACGAAGCAGTTCACTTATTGCATGAAAAATTTATAAAATTGCAGAAACGAGAAAGGCCGAGTCTGCTCGCATCAAGGAGAAGTTTCCGGAAAGAATTCCTGTAAGTTGTCAATTTTTAAGGGGAGATTGTTGGAAACAATGGCTTGATTGTGTTGTATTATGTACAACTAACCTAGGAACCGATGTCGTTGATCATCCCTGCAGATAATTGTGGAGAGAGCTGAAAGAACAGATATACCCGACATCGATAAGAAGAAGTTAGTCTCGTTTGCTGCTCTTTGTATTTATCAAAGCATTTGGTTTTATTTCCATATCTAGCTTGATATTGGGATATTTTCTCTCGAGAAAGTGCTTTTGTTGTCTTTCAAGTCCGAGCTTCTTCACACGAGCAATATGTTTACTGTTGCTAATGGAGATTGGAGAATGCTTTCGCCTCCCCATAAGCCAGAGCCATCTTAGTATGGTATATCTATCACACTGATAAGCTCTCCAGTATTTCATACGCTGCACATAGGACTTTGAACAACATCTTGAAATGGTTGTTAATTCATTCATCAAAATCTTATACCCTGAGAAAATTAACTGAGTAGGATTAATTTGTCTTTGCTCCAGTTTATAGCTTTTGTGGATTTCCTTGCAGATCGAATGAATGAAAGGATATTTGATCTTAGAGTTGAGCAGAGTTTGAGAGGAAGTCTTATTTTTTGACTTGTCATGTCGTCTGTCATTTATTGTCTTCTCTTGTATGTGTTGGAATTCAGTTTTCTGGGGCTATTCATCTGATTGATTCAAGAGTTAGTTGTGCTTTCTACGTTTTCGCTTATTTGTAATCTTCACCATTGTAGGTACCTCGTGCCAGCTGATTTGACTGTTGGGCAGTTCGTTTATGTGGTCAGGAAAAGGGTCAAGCTCAGCGCTGAGAAAGCCATATTTATCTTCGTCAAGAACACGCTGCCTCCCACTAGTAAGTCTTTTTTCCTATTATAGCACCTGCCACTGGGAACTTAAGATATGTCAATAGTTGCGTTGTAGCATAGCTTGATGCTAAGGTCTTCGGTTAATGAACGTGATCTGATGTGAATAAAAGACAAGGGTGTTTTTTACCCACATTTTTCGATTGTTATATCTGATCTTCTTTTGCTGTCATAGGTGCATTGCTGTCCGCGATTTACGAAGAGCACAAGGATGAGGACGGCTTCCTGTACATGACCTACAGCGGAGAGAACACTTTCGGCTCGAGAGTTTGATCCGCTGCAAATGAGGAACTTGGGAAAGGACGTTGCTCTGCTGAAAATGGGAGCATGAAGTCGGACCTTTTCAGTTCCATTGCTTCAAGACTCATGCTTACATTTTAACACTGCAAAGTTTCTCTAGTTCGATGCATAGTTTTATGTTTTTGTGTTGCTAGGAGTAGAATGTTGGGACGTTAATAATCCTTAAAATCATTTCGGCTTAGTATATCAGGAAGTTGCGTTATTTCTTGAGCATATTCGCCCCTGGTTTTCTTTTATGTAGGAAAGCGAGTGCAGCCATAAGACCTCGGTATTTCTCCAGCGTTGAAGAAGCTAGTGTTGGATGCGCCACTGAACCCATCGTTGGATGGTTAGTTTGCGATCCATAAGTTGAGGAAATGGTGCTACCTGTTCTTGGTTTGGCGAATACAGTTTTACTGCACTAAAACACAACGCAATCACGGTACCATAGGTTACTCTGATCGGCTTAGTTCGAGCATCGGAGTCGAATTGCCTCGCCGCAACATGAATGCAAGACATTGGGGTGGTTCAGGCGTAGTTACAGTCTCAGTTCCCGTTCGATTAGTAGGTTGTCATTTATCATCAAAATGCGTTTTGTACCTCATGAACAGTTGTCTATCGGTTGTTATAGTAGCGACTTTTATCCCTTCCAAAAGATTATAAATGAACAAAAATATTGAAAAAATTTGGCATGTATATATCACATCATGTTGTATCAAATCTTAGTCTTTGTTATGAATTGAAGAGGGCCGAAGTATCAATCAGTATTGAGTAAAGAATCACGTATTATTCGTAATTCATCACTTCTTTTGGGACAGCATTGCACTATTTTGATTGGGAATACATGACGATAAAAAGTTTGACCAATCTACGTATTAAAATCGTATTATTTATATGAGTTATAAAACTTTTTAAATTACGTGTTTAATAGTACATTGAGAAAAACATTATAATAATTATGAAACGGAGATGATAATAACTCATCCATCCAGAATAGAATAAAGATATTCTAGACATTTTGATCTAAGTAATTATTATTTATAAAAATATTATTATATATATATAATATTTATTTTTAATATTATATTATAATTTATCTTTGAAGGGTACTTGATAAGAATAGATCAACGTCACATAATCAATTTGTTTGGCGTTAGTTTCTCTAGTCCCCACTATCTCGGTGTTCGTGGTCCAAACAGAAGATCCTCGAATAAACCCTTTCTCCGTCCAGTTCCGTCTCAAAAAACCCCCCAAAAAGAAATTCCCAAAATCTAAAAAGTCCCAAAAAAACAAAAAACCACCTCGGCCCCACCACATCTCTTTCCTTTCCTCTCCACACATCGCCGCCTGTGACGCCATCGCACACCCAATCAACCCCAAACCCACAGGGCCCCATTTCCCGTCCAGGTTCAATGTACCTGTTCTCTCGGCGTCTTCGTTTCCTCATTATATAACGGTCTCACCCCCACTCACCTGTCCTCTCATCACAAAACTCAACAAACAACACAAACAAGAAGAACAATCACACACAAGCTTCGATTATTCTCAGCCGTCGGATTTGGTCTTGATCATAATCGATAATGGCGATGGCTTTGGCTTCTCCTTCTACGGCGATTCCCGCAACTCGATCTAATGCTTCGCCTTCGTCGATGAAATGTATGTCTCATTCAGCTTCGTCTTCTTCGATTTTTGGATTGAATTGATTGTGAAATTGATTGTGGTTTGGAATTCAGCTGTGTTGATGATTGGAGGATTTCAGCCGTTGGATCGGGTGAGTTATTCCAGGAGATCACGGAATGTTGTTGGGCCGGTTCGTGCTGCGATGGATGGGAGACGGAACGAGATTGTGCTGGCCGCGGCGGCGACGACTATCGCGGCTCCGAGTGCTGCTTACGGTATGAACTTTTTTTCTTTCTGAATAATGATTTTATTTGCTGTTTTGTTACTGAATCGTATCAATAGAGAGGATTTCAGTATCTAGTTGGATGTTACTGCAATAATTACACAATGATACGAACTGAAATTGAAGTCATTGTAACGATGAGATTTGAGATTAGATGATTGATGTTTTAATCTCCAAGTCATTTGATATTGTGTTTCAATTCGATTTCGGCTGTTCTAGACACACATATGTCCAGGTACATAAGTCGTTTGACGCATCTATTTTACAAATACTTCTTAAAGAACTTAACAAAAGTGTGTTTTAAGATTAAATTCCTTTCTCATAAAAAAAAAAAGAAAAAATGGTGAACTGAGCTGGGGTTTACTTTTCCAAGCACGGTAACAAATACTACCAGACTTTCAAAATAACATGACCTCATCACCACTCATTTATCATAGTCTTGTACTCACACACTCAAAAAGAAGCAAAAAAAAAAAAAAAATGGTCAATTTTTTTTTGGGTGGGTGGGGAGGGGGGGGGGTTAACTCATTTTGTATGGTGACTTGAAAACTGTGTCTGAACTGTAAATGTAACCTCACGAAAAAAAAAAAAAAAGATTTATATGATATGAATGGGAAATTGATAGTTTCATTACTTGTATGAAGTGTGTGATTGCGATGATGAATTTGATCTTTGGAGATGATGAATTGATGATGATGAATTGGGAACATTGCAGAGGTGGAAGAGGAGGTAAAGGAGGTGAGGATACAAGAGCATGACGAGGAAGTGGACTATGAGACGCTGGCCAAGGAGCTTGAGAATGCTTCACCACTCGAGATCATGGACAGAGCTCTGGCGCAATTCGGAAACGATATCGCCATCGCCTTCAGGTGATTCCTCTCTCTGGGTTTCGCTTGTTCTTATGAGTTTGATTAGTTGGTGTAATGATGATCGAGAGAGATGCATTAATCTTGAGTGAGTTGATGATGCCTCTCTGTCTATAGAATATGTGTTTGGTTATAGGAGTGTCTGTGCTTGTCAGGATTTGGAAATTAAGTTCCCTACACGACTAGTTTTGTTGTGGCGTAGACGGTGCTATCACCACTATCTTCGGTTGATGATTTAGGGTATCTATCATCAAAGTGGGACGAAAATGGATAATTAACGAATCAGATTGGTGATTCTTATTAAGGGTTTGATAGAATATTTTAGAAGCAAGTCTAACATCTAGACCCACTTGCAGTATGCAGTACTCTTTTGTTAGTATATTCCAAGTATGGGTGCTGGAATGTCAATCCCTTGCTGCATCAGATCATTCAGATGTAGTATTTGATTGCCCATGACTGCTCTGAGTAGCTTCTGGTTATTGAGATTGCCACAACTTTTCTGGACCAAACTAAATATATTTGAATGGAATTCCTGAGCTTGATCAAGACTAGATGTAGACTAAGAGCTATTTGAATGGAATTCCTGAGCTTGATCAAGACTAGATGTAGACTAAGAGCTTGATCAAGACTACTAAATGTAGTCTAAGAGCTTCGTCTTCTAATTGTTTATCCATTTCTCTGAGTTGTATGATCAATGGCGGATTGTCTCCATGATATTGAACATTCAATTTTTATTTGCAGTGGAGCTGAGGATGTTGCTTTGATCGAGTATGCAAAGCTTACAGGCCGACCATTTAAGGTCTTCAGCCTGGATACTGGTCGGCTGAACCCAGAAACATACCGTTTCTTCGACACCGTTGAAAAGCATTACAACATCCACATTGAGTACATGTTCCCTGATGCTGTGGAAGTTCAAGCCTTGGTAAGATCCAAGGGCCTATTCTCCTTCTACGAGGATGGACACCAGGAGTGCTGCCGTGTGAGGAAGGTGCGGCCGCTGAGGAGGGCACTGAGTGGCTTGCGTGCTTGGATAACTGGTCAGAGGAAGGATCAGTCTCCTGGGACGAGATCTGAAGTCCCCGTTGTCCAAGTGGATCCTGCTTTTGAAGGCTTGGATGGTGGAGCTGGTAGCCTTGTGAAGTGGAACCCGGTCGCCAATGTCAAGGGCAACGACATATGGAACTTCCTCCGAACCATGGACGTTCCAGTTAACACATTGCACTCTCAAGGATACATTTCCATTGGATGTGAGCCGTGCACGAGACCAGTACTACCAGGACAGCATGAGAGGGAAGGACGCTGGTGGTGGGAAGATGCGAAGGCGAAAGAGTGTGGACTCCACAAAGGGAACCTGAAGCAGGACGACTCGGTCCAGGTGAATGGCAATGGGGGAGTCCATGCCAATGGCAGCGCCATGATACCTGATATCTTTCAATCCCAGAACCTGGTGACTCTTAACAGAGCTGGAATCGAGAACCTGTTGAGGCTCGAGAACCGGAGAGAACCATGGATAGTGGTTCTGTACGCACCGTGGTGCCAATTTTGCCAGGCCATGGAAGCATCGTATCTGGAACTGGCCGACGTATTGGCTGGATCAGGGGTGAAAGTTGGGAAATTCCAGGCTGATGGTGATCAAAAGGCGTTCGCCCAGAAGGAGCTTCAGCTGGGCAGCTTCCCGACCATTCTATTCTTCCCTAAGCACTCTTCTCGGCCGGTCAAGTATCCTTCAGAGAAGAGGGATGTGGATTCGTTGATGGCATTCGTCAACGCTCTCAGATGATGATGAACAAGCAGCAGGAATTCCGAGTGTGGATCAAAGTATCAGCTTGGTTTTTCACCTATCCAAATAGAAATTGGGGCAGTGGAAGTTGAATCCAAGTTCACTTCTAGCATCCGTGTTTTCGCCTGTATATATATACGAGAGACTTACTGATCTTGTAAGTCACTCAACTCTTTTCGGTTTCAATTTCCTTTGTGTCATTTGTAAGCATAGTGTAGTATGGTTGGAAATAGTTGCAATCCTCGAGTTTCTTCGTTCGATGGATCTGTTCTGTCATGTGTTGGGATGAAATATCAATGGCTGAAGCCTTTTAAAGGATTGGAATGAAAATAGCGATCATTTTTCTCTTGTCCAGAATGTGATCACGAACTATTCAGTTGTGTTTCTGCAATGATTCCTTCGATTTTGATTAGTGATTTGATGATCCTTCTCGTATGCTTCCACTGGCACTTATGCCGATTAAAATGTTTTGGCTTGATGTGTATGAACTAATTAGAGGTCTTTGGGTACATGGAAGGGCTAAACATGGTGCTGAATTTACATAATCTTATTATTTTCAATGGTAAAAAAAAAAACATGGTGCTGAATGAGCTCTTCTCGCTGCACTCCATCTTATACTGTTCAAGAGTTCGAGCTAGTTTTTCCTCCTTATGCAAAATATTCTTGGTCTGGTCGGGGTCTCGAACCGATCTTGCTCTGTTGAGCAATACTTGAAGAATTCTCTGTAAAATATGACCTCCAATTTCTTTGTTGCTGTGTTACTTGAAGATCAGTGGATGTCAGATGCGCGATACAGAGAGGAGGAACCGGAAATTGCTGAAGGCGATGGTGCAGCGGTGTAGTTCTAGTTCTAATCCAGAAGCAGGAGATGGTAACAGAAGACTGGAGCTCGAGCATCACTTCACACAGCTGCTGTTCACGTTATCTTTCAGCAGTGTCTCCATATTGGAGCCACTTTCAGGTAATTTAGTTACGCTGAATTTCATAGTCCTCCGATTTAGAGATCAAGACATCGTGTTTCGTTGTTCAAGATTAATTTCTTCTCATGCCCACATGACACATAGCCCGTCTGAAGTGAGTCTCTACCGCTCCTGTATAAGTAGTACCTATCATCGATCATATATCCCCACATTGTTATGATTAACCGTCAGAAATGTTCAATGCCGCCGCCCAAACAACAATTCTAGCGAACTGGATTATCAATGGAAAACTTCGGTTGGGGACGGTAAAACTTCTTAGTTTTCGAGACCTGTGCCTAGGCTTAGTGATTACTGAGTTTAGATCTCAAGCAATCAACTTGTTGCATGTTAATGGCATATTTAATATTGTTGTTGTTTTTGATTTTTTTTTTCGTTTTATTGATTAATGAAACAAAAATATGATGTATTAATTTTTATTTTATAAATTGATTTAACGAAAATAGAAAATAAAAAATCGAAAAAAATAATTTTCATTTTTTATTTCCTATTACATCTGGGTATAACATTCTTACAAAATATATTTTAGTTTATGTAGTGTTTTAGATTTATCGTATTGATTTTCTATTTCTGTTATCGATTTTGATTTTATTATTTTGAATAATAATATCAAACACTAATCCTTAGTTATCTCATTTTCATGAGTTCCGCGGCCGTGTTAGTATGAAGAAAGACTTATCTCGTATCTGGTGCTCATCTCGCGAGATTCGGAGTATTTGTTTACGGGATCCTGGAAGCTGTGGATACCTAGAAAAGATCCAGTGAAATGCACATGAAATGAGACGAGAAAATTGAAAATCTCTTTGTTATAACGTATAAGTGACGACCAGACTCGATACCTGTGAAAATATGGTAAGAGGGGGTCGAAGAGGAACAAGACAAGATGGCAACATGTGAATGACAGACTTCGCAGAGAATTCAAATTAAAGTCTGTGATGGTTTCCAGTTGTAGTCTAGCTGAGCATTTACATTGGAGACGGTGTCGGTGGGGTTTAACCCTTCTACATCCCCATATACCATTTCTGGCGATATTATTTTATGTATCGAGTCGTAAAGGATTGAACTCATATATATATTGCTTAAGAATAATCAAACTCGCTACAATCTGCTTTAAAAAAAAAAAAAAACTCGTTACAATCTTTGTTGAATAATCTAAGATCGGCTAATTGATCTTGAAACTTTCCATCATCCGGCATGATCATGTGAAGAAGCGGGCCATGGGGTCAGCAAAACCTGCAACTCTGCCAGAACTTAGCTGTGAATGCTTGCTCATTCCTTAAAAATTTTCTCAAAGTTGAAATAATCATATTAATGCTTTGGGGATTTATGGAGCCAATTTTGTGGTGTAATTTATTTTGGATCCCACATTTGTGGTGCCTGTTCGGTACTCTGTTGTTTTTGTTATATATATATATATATATCATTGTTATCGCTCATCATAACTTCATAAGTACTCCTATATGTTATTTTTACTTTTATTTATATAAACGATACATCAAGATGAGTTGGTTATGTGCCATGTAAATTGGTCCTTCTGACCATGAGCCATGATTTTATGGCTGTATCTTGTCATCATCATATTCTAAACTAAATTATACGGATATGTTCATTTTTTTGGAAACATGATTCAAATTTTTGTTTTTATTGTTATACCAATTTGATATAATTAAAATTATATTAATAGATATTTTATTATCAATTTCGATTTTTAATAAAATTAATTTTTTAAAATTGTAAACAAAACAAGTATTGACATTAGATCGAGAGTTAATCCTTGTCTTATATCACATCTTTTGCCCTGATTTAGATTTTTGATAAACTCGACTTATGGATAGATTTTGTGATAACAGTGTCACACTAGTGCGTGCTGTAAAAGCAGGGGATTCGTGAGTGAGAAACTTGCTTAAATGCGAACCCGGTTGCTACCTAGACACCATAACCATATCCTCAACTCTCCCAACCTCTCAACTCCCTTCCATCCCCCAATTTCTTCACTTTTTGCCTCAAATGCACAAACTCCTCCACTGAATCTAGCATTTTCATCCTCGCCAAGAACAGCACAGGTTTGGGCAAAGAAGAAGAATGAGAGAAAGCAGAGGAATGTGCTGCTCTCTCTCAATCTCGTTGTCCCAAATCTTGGTTGTGCTGTTCTTGTGCTTTCAAGGCATCAATGGTGACAACCCTTATAGGATTTACTACTGGAAAATCACTTATGGGGATGTTTACCCTCTTGGTGTCAAGCAACAGGTTACCCCATTTTTCACTCTTGGTTTCTTTTGTTCTTTCATATTGTGGTATGTTGGGGAATCATCTGGAAAATGTTAAAGGCAGTCCTTTGGTTACTGAATGTCTGATTCTATGGGTCTTTAGAACTTGTTTTATTGGAAGATTAGTAAAGTTAAATTGCTTTTTTTTTTTTAAAGGAATATCCTAATGAACTTTGTTATTTTGGGTTATGATTTGGGCAGGGGATATTGATAAATGGTCAATTTCCAGGACCACAGATTGACTGCATAACCAATGACAACTTGGTCATCAACGTCTTAAATTTCCTAGACGAGCCTTTCCTCCTCTCTTGGTATGTATGTTTTCTCCATTTCCTATGTTTTCATTATCCCAAAATTCATCCTTTTGTCTTCAAAGTTCTCACTTTTTCATTCTTCTCCAGTTGAATTGTTATTCATCAGTACTATCTCCCCGTCCCGAATAATTTGATCGGGGGTACGAATTTATATGTATTAAATTTTCGTTAGTTTTAATAAAAAATATTTTAATAATAACAGTGAAGTATAAGTGAAATTTATAAAAAAAAAATTAAAAAGGAGTTGGTGGGTGTCGATATATTTGTTTTGATATTTTTTTAAAAAAAAATATTATCAAATATAATATATTTATTATATATAAAGATGATTCGAATAAAAAATTATAATGTGAGGAGTACTATGCTAGTCATTTCCAAGATAAAAATAATCTTTTTTAGGTTTTATGACATGCATGAAGCTGACTAATTAAGGGAGTACTATGTTGTTCCACTTATTTGTATATTTATCTATATTTTATATTATTTTATATATAAAAATATAAGTTTTATTTTTTATATCAAATCGATCGTCCCAAAATATATATAAGCTAAAGTATATAATTTATATTATCATAAATATGTCATCTTAAATATTTTATATTAAAATATTATTAAAAATGAAGAAAACATTTTATTTGTTACTAACAAAAAAAATTTGATTAATTTAAAAGGAAAGAGTATAAAATAAGTGGGACCGATAAAACAGGTACTTATAAGTTTGAATACAGATTATTTTTATGAAGAAAATAAATGGTTAGCTTGGCCTAGATTGAGAGGACTGAATACTTGATTTAATTAATGAGCTGTACTGGAACGTACAACTGCATCTTTGCAACTTGTTTGTTTGACAAATTGATTACTACTATTTAATCTTTCTGAGTAGTATTATGCAACGAGAGTTTTTTGGTTCATTAAAAAAAGCTGTAGCTTACTCGTCGGTGTTGCAAAAAAGTTGTCTTCAAAGGTTATTCATTGTACATACGAGACATCGAATTTGGTATCAAGGACACTCTTCTAATGCGACGTAGCTTTTGAATTTCAAATGAATGTGCCAAAAGGGAAGATTGTAATGTTTGATTGCTGAGGTGAATTAGAAATAATCAAAAGATAGTATATCTATGCTGGTGGTGGAGCGGCGAGATATATCTAGAATTACCCTTGTTATTGTTTCGAGATATCCTTAGATGGTGTCTGAACTTAGATTACATGATTGGAGAAAGAATTATTTGTCGTTGAAACAATCGTTTTTTTTAATGAGTGGAGCTACATGAATGTTGGAGAATAACCCGCAATACCAAATTCGAGCAGCATTGTTGAAATTTAGTGTTGTTGATAATGGTTTCCTGGTGTTGAGAGCAGGAATGGGCTGCAAAATAGGAGAAACTCATGGCAAGATGGAAACTACGGCACAACCTGTCCGATCTCGCCGGGCCACAACTTCACCTACAACCTCCAAGCCAAGGACCAGATTGGCAGCTACTTTTACTTCGCTTCCCTCGGCCTTCACAAGGCTGCGGGTGCATTTGGCAGCATCAGGATCCTTAGTCGTCCGCTGATCCCGGTCCCCTTCCCTGCTCCCTCGGGCGATATCACCATTCTCACTGGAGACTGGTTCAACCAGACGCCCCGTGTAAGAAATAACATCTCTTTTATACGGTTAATTAACATTTTTTTATTGATGTCACATGATTTGTTGATAACTATTCAAAAACAACTAGAACGGGGAAGTGTCCAAATTATGTCGCGAAAGTGACCATTCCCTGATCTTTTTCTGTGGTGCTTGTTGATGTAGGAGCTGAGAGGGATATTGAATAGAGGGCATACTCTTCCATTCCCTGACGGGCTTCATATCAATGGCCGCGGATGGAACGGAGATGTCATCACTCTCGATCCAGGTACCTTGTTCTGTTATATTTTGGCTGACCTCTGGTCGCTCTAGGACTACGACCATTTGTTTGATGAGAAAGTACAAGAATTTTGTTTGATAGCATTGTAAGGTGTTGAAATTAAGGTTGTCAAATTGTGTATCCATTGCTGTAAGAGTATAAGTACCCATGATAACGTATTCCCCTCGGCGTGCAAACAGGTAAAACATATCGGTTCAGGATATCAAATGTGGGAATTGCGACTTCCATAAACTTCAGAATCCAAGGGCACATGATGAAGTTGGTGGAAGTCGAAGGCTCACACACGGTGCAGAACATGTATGCCTCCTTGGACATCCATCTGGGTCAGTCGTACTCGGTGTTGGTCACTACCGATCAACCCCCTCAGGACTACTACATTGTTGTTTCTTCACGCTTCAACTCTCCGGTGCTTACTAGCACAGCGGTTCTTCACTACAGCAACTCATGGAAGAAGGTTTTCGGTCCTCCGCCTCCTGGTCCTACCATCGAGATTGCTTGGTCCCTCAACCAAGCTAGAACCATAAGGCACGAAACTTTCTGTGTTGATGAATTGACTCTATCTAAACGAACAAACCTGTATTAGAAGGTCCTCAGATATTGTGAAATTGACTGTCGATATAACTTTTCTCACTCAGGCGGAATCTGACAGCCAGCGCTCCAAGGCCAAATCCTCAAGGCTCATACCACTACGGCATGATCCCCTTATCGCGCACTATTGTTCTAGCTAACTCAGCTCCCATCATCAACGGCAAGCAGAGGTACGCTGTCAACAGCGTCTCATTTGTCTCGTCGGACACTCCACTGAAACTAGCCGACTACTTCAAGATCCCCGGTGTTTTCAATACCGGGAGCATGCCTAGCAGCCCATCTTGGGGTCCAGCTTATCTCCAAACAGCAGTCATGCAAGCTGATTATCGAGCTTTCATCGAGATTGTGTTCGAGAACTGGGAACAAAATGTTCAGTCCTGGCATGTTAATGGCTTCGCCTTCTTTGTTGTCGGGTACGCTCTTTGGTCTTGGTTGACATGATTCCATAATTGTAGAAGTGATCTGTATGAGCTCATTTGTGGAACTTGATCAGGATGGATGGTGGGCAATGGACACCTGAAGTGCGGTCAAGATACAATCTGAGAGATGCAGTTGCTCGCTCCACGGTTCAGGTACGACGCTAGTATATATATTCTTGAGCTGCTTATCAGCGGGAACTTTCTATTAATCCAATGACAAAACTCAAAACTCCTATTTGTTTCTGTAGGTTTATCCCAAGTCATGGACGGCGATATACATGTCGTTGGACAACGTTGGTATGTGGAACATAAGGTCTGAGGACTGGGCAAGGCAATACTTGGGGCAGCAATTCTACATGAGAGTTTTCACAACGGCTACTTCGTTTAGAGACGAGCTTCCTATCCCGAGGAACGCTCTTCTTTGTGGCAGAGCTAGAGGTCGGCACACACGGCCTCTTTGAGGTACTCGTCTCTTGAAACGATTAAAGAGAAGAGATTGAAGAAAAGAGAAGGGAATGCGAAATGTACTCCGACATGGACGCCTTTTTTTCCCGAATATTGCCTAGCACAATGGAGTTATGTCACGAGGGGGTGACATATATTAGTTAGAAATAAACCTGTACTATGTTGAGCTCATGTTGTTAATTTTTTCATGTTGAGATGTGTTCTATGATTTTGATTCGGGATTGAAGTGATAACGGGAGAAAATATTTGTTCTCTGTTTCTTTATAGAAATAAACTATGTACTTCATCTACTGGATCATAATTTCATCAGCATATGCCGATTTCCGAACTTGCTATGTGTGACCAGAGATTTCACACTAGTGGTGACTAAGGAGCCATTTCTTGGCTTCAGTTGGTTCGTTTTAATCCTAATAATTTGCAGCCGTTATCTTCGTCGTGCTCTGAATAGATCTCCAAAACATGGCCGCCAAAACTCGGCTGTACGATGAACTGAATCTTCCACAACTAGTTTTCGTTTACCAGTAAAGAATGCAACAGTTGACTCTTCCCACATTTTTCACAGCTACTTTTCGTTTACTAGTAAAAGAATGCAACAGTTGACTTTTTGCATCGAGACAAACTTTGACGTCAGTTATATGATGTTAAAATGATACTCTGTGCAAACTTTTTGTGAAACATTAACCATACCAATATCTTGCTTATTCAATGGGTTGTGTTGTGATGGCCGGACCTCAAGAGCATCCAGGAGGTCAAATGAGGCGCCTGATGGTTTGGCAAGAATATGTATGAGTTGATTTTGTTGTTGTGTGTGTTTAGACGATCCACACAATATATCCTAAGCACTTCACTCGCTGGGGAATGAATTTCATTCACTTGCATTCTTGCTAGCACTACAAAATGTTCCGATCTTAAAGCCCCTACTATCGCTGTGCAGCCTTTTCTCGGGTTCGCAGAGTCGGCTCCGTTGTAGTGATTTTCGCTTCTAAGTGTTTGGCTGCCATTGAATCTGAGATTTTTGTTCTCCTCCTGCTTGGTTTCCTCGTATCTTTGCCTGCATGGGGTGAGCTCAGTCAGATGAACAATCAGATTATGGCAATGAATTCAGCTGATCCGAGAATGAGAATGAGAATGGAAAATTAGATAGGCAAAATGCTAGAAAAAGTACAAAATAGTGGCGGTTATCAAGGAAACGATCCGAATATCGCGACACTAGGAGGCAATAATTTGAATGACTTTGGAGGCTAACAAGTTTAACAACAGAACAATGGGTTCCCGAACAAACGGTATGGTTGTAAGCAATCATCCGACTTCCATGATGATGAACATGAACGGTTACAACGATCCATCTTCGTCCATCATGATGAAGAGGATCGCGGCGATGCAACGGGCGTATATGATGTATCATAGATCACCCTGTATTCCAGCCACCATCGGATAATACTATGGTTACAACCCTGCTCCTTACTCCTACATGGAGCAACCCAGTTTTTTAACCGTACAGTTTATCACTGTATAAAATATTTCATCCTTCTAATAAAGAATATAATATTTTCACCGTAATCTGTGTCGATGCAAAGTTAAACATTTGTATAATGATGATTAATTTTTTAAAAAAAAATTTATCAACTTAATATATATTATTGAACAATCAAATCAAGACATAATTTAATATAAAAACAATAATTATATTAATACATATCGAATGAAATAAAATAAAAATGACATTATTTGATGGTTTTAAATTTTCATTGTTTTAGTCTCTCAAACGGGCCATTCAACCGAAACCCCACCAACCAGCAATCAAAAACGCTAGCCCCTTTCAGCTCCCTCGTCTCCCACAAAACCCTAACCCCAAAATTCCCAATTCTCACTCTCCCCACCCTCAACAATGGCGGACATCGTGCAATTCCGCCTCGAGCGCATGCTTCCAGAGCTCGAATCCCTCTCAATCCGCGGCCTCTTCACAAAATCCGAACTCGCATCCATCATCAAACAGCGCCGCAAGTTCGAGTACAGAATCCGTCGACCGAGTCCAATCAAGCAGGATTTCATGGAATACATCGAGTATGAAAAGAGAGTGGATGAATTGAGAGTATTGAGGATGAAAAGGGTGGATGGGGAAGAGAAGGGGTGGAGGGGGAAGAGGGTGGGGGATTATGGTGGTGTGAGGAGGATAATGGAGGTGTATGGGATGGTGGCGGCGAGGTTTAAGGGGGATTTAGGGGTTTGGATGGAGTATTTGGAGTTTTGTAGGGTGAAGAGGAGTAGGAGGATGAATAAGGTGGGAAAGGGGTTGATTGTAGATTTGAGTGGTTTCGGGTTTGGGATGTGGCAATTTGCCGTGCTATGTGTTGTGTAAAGAAATGCTAACAATAATCGTTTTGTGTTGTTGGGGAACTCGTCTTTTGATGTATTGCTATCGATTATAATTGATTTGATGATAACTATTTGAAGTGATAGTTTTGAAGAGGGTTGTTCAAATGTGATTGCTTATTCATATATTTATACCGTTGCGTATAGACTATATCATTTTAAGTATGGTAGGATGCAGACTCTGGTTGAGGTGGAGAATGTGTGATTCGCAATGTATATGGCATGGCCGAAAATTCTTGATTTTGTGATTTTTTTTTTGAATTCTACCTGTGGGAAAGAGCTTGTTGGTGGTGTTTGTCATACATTGAAAATTTGGGATTGATTGGCAAATTCATGTGTTGGTAAACAGTGGGTGGGAGTTGTTTCTAGGGACTGCTTTGGTTTTTTTGGTTAATGAATAAAATGGTTGTAAAATGGTTTGATTTCAGAAATATGGCTCGATCTCAGAAATATGGTCAGAGATATAAAAATCCTAGTCCGTCACGTCTGCCTGAGGATTGTAACGAAAGAACCAGTACCATCTACCCTTTAGTCAAGCTATAATTTTGTCTTTTTAGTGATGGGGTCTAAGATCTGATTCACAAAAATGAGCGACATTGCTTTCATACTTAGACAGTTGGACTGATGGTTATTAGGATACTCCTTTGATCAACTGGAAATCTTTGTATTCATGCTTTGCATATCAGGAGTTTTGTTCTATGGTTCAATGTATTGAAGATGTTTGATAATTCATATTAGCATCAGTTGCTAACTTTTTTGTTATGCCTTAAAAATATTAATTGGGCTTTTTCTTTCTTTGTATATGCATGCAGGTCTTAGCTCAGGCTATAAGATTCCATCCCAAGGTGCCAGAACTGTGGATCTATGCTGCAGTTTGGGAATTTGACCATAACTTAAATGCTGAAGCAGCACGAGTCATGATGCAGAGTGCCTTGAGAGCATGTCCTGGTTCAGAAGACCTCTGGATCGAATATCTGCGTATGGAACTTACATACCTTAACAAGTTGAAGACACGTAAAGTCATTTTGGGTGAAGATGTCGGCAGTCTGATTCGTGAGGATAAGGATTCTGATGAGATGCAGTGGAGAGATGAAAACAAAGATTTATTCATGTCCCTTGACGACCAGAACAAGGGCGAAAATGTGATCGATGAAGAAAATGGAGAACCACAGGAGAAAGTGGATATGTTCCGGGAGCAAGGCTTTAGCATTCTTTGTACTGTGTATAAGGGCGCAATGGAAGCTATTCCAGGCAGTTTCAGCCTCAGAAAGAGATTTTTTGAGATTCTTGAAGCGACAGATTTGGCGCATTCAGAAGAAATGAGAGACGAGATATTAGCTGATATGAAGCGAGATTTTTCAAAAGATCCAGAGTATTGGGACTGGCTCGCCAGACATGAAATCAACGATCCTGGAACTTCACTGGACCTCAGTGCAGAAAGTATACGCTGTAAAGTCGACAAAGCCCGTCAGGTATGATATCAAAGTATCTACTGGTATTTTGATGTCCTGAAGTAACTTGATAAAGTATTACTGTGCTTTCTTTAGATGCTTACTTGTTTTAACTATCATAGGTATACGAAGCAGCCTTAAAAACATTGCCGACCGCTGCCGTGTGGGACCATTACATTAGGTTCCTTATGCAAATGGTAGTTGACGAAGGAGATCCTTCAATTATGAATACTTCTCTTCATGGGCTAATGTATGTTGCACATCTCATGGGAGTTTTTGATAGAGCTGAAACCATGGGGTGCCTAACTGTAGATCTTGCTCACCAACACATATCGCTATACTTGCGAACGGGGAATTTTGATGAAGCCAAGAGGTTGGCGAAGAAATATTGTGGGAAATTCTCCTCTGAAGTACAGTTGTGGGATTTGAGGGTTTCAGTAGAGATGAAATGCATTACCAGCTCACCTCCTAGTAAAGCCGACTTGTCCTCAATGTATGCTTTATTGAAAGAGGCGCTGACTAAAGCCGCCGTTTCTCATGCTCAGACTTTGTGGCTCACGGTATGCATCAAAACATTTCTGTTCTGCTGTTATTAGTATAGATGTCAGCTCCTGTGATGCTGTCATGAGATTTATTCGAATTCGATATCTTGGATTTATGTACAACATCATGATATTGTGGTTAAGGCGGTTTAAATATTATAGCGTCATTTACCCTTTTTTTTTCTCATCCACCATATTACTATAAGGTTGATGTTGCATTGCAGGCCCTCAAGTTCTTTGCCAATGAGGAAAAATATTTTCGGAAGCTTGTGAAGCTTTCTATGGTTTCATTGACTAGAGATGGTGGAAGCGAAGATGGGTTTTCGCTTTCCTCGGTCATTGTAGACTCTGTACTGCAGAAAGATGGCATTGAAAAGGCAAGAGCTTTGTATAAGAGGTAATGTGGTTTGTTGGCAACTTGCTTCTTATGCCATCCTGCTCTATTATGTTGGATTAGTTTAGTGTTGGATTATTAATAGTTTCTTAACTTTCATGTTTGCAGATACACTTCCTTGCCTCATCCTGGTCTCGCTCTGTATCGACATTGTATTGAGCTAGAGAAGAACCTCGCATCATCAGGTGACAAAGAAGGTCTTGTAAATGCTAGAAAGCTCTTCGAGGCTGCACTTGCGACTTATAAAGATGATGTCAGCTTGTGGAGGGATTACTTCTCTATGGAGACCGAGGCAAAATTTCGACTCCCTAACTTGCTTTCCAATATTGATCAACGTTCTGCACATTACAGTGATTTGTAGGTTTCCAGTTGTTGGATGCTCAAGTTGAAAGATTGATATCTGCTCGAATTAGCTCATCACCTGTTAGATTGCACCTTCGTCATCAACTAATTCTTTTTGTTCTGGTGCAGATGGGCAACGCAGAAACTGCAAATGGTGTCTATTGGCGAGCCAAGAAGATACTCAAGGATGATGTCGTATTTATTTCTCCTCGTAGGGAATGATGGCTCGATTCAAGCCGATTATCAATTTTGACTGTTTTGTTAAAATTATTCGGTTTTGGTGTAATCCTCCACTTAATTTGACCCTAACAAGACCTGAAACTGAGTTACAAAGAGACTGAGGGGTTGCTCGAAACTTCGAATTCTGAACATGAATTTTGGAGACAACAATGCAAGGACGTAGATGACATCGTGCCAATTGCTTGTTATGTTTGGCATCTTATGGTCACGTATACGTGCTAACTGAGGCTGTTTGGGAGCCTTGGTAGATTGTTGTTTTTCTTCTGTATTTATAGAGTTGTGTTCAGTTCACGTCTGTTTAGCTGCTATGTGCGCTTTAATTTGCTCAAGGGAAGAAATCGAAAATTGCAGATTCTCATATGGTGATGGACAAGTGATACCTCACTCTTGAGATGGAGTTTTGCAGGAACCACTCGCTAGCGATCAGGTTTCACTTCATTCATCTCCATTCTTTTGCGGAGGCAACATCATCCACCCATTAAACTACATACACATCACCACCAAACACCATTTTTCCTTGTCACTTTCTCCCGTTTTTCCCTTTTTACCTTGGCTTCCACCATACTTGCTTCTGAGTTCTGTCATATACTAGCTAGGGTGTAACGAATATGTGATATAAAACATACAAGTTTACATGTTAAAATTTATGGGTTGTTTTAGTAGGGGAAAAAAAATCTTTCCAGCTAGGGTCACGGTATTCTTTGAGAATAGTTAAAGGACAGTCCCTCTTCTTTGGGTCAATAATTGTTTAAAATTCATAATTTATGATATGTCATAATTATGTAATTAGTGATGTCATAATTTTGTAATTAGTGATATGTCATAATTTAATAATTAGTGATATGTCATAATTTTTTTATTAAAAATGAGATTTAATCATATTAAATTATTATCTACGTTTTATTATTTTATTATTATTATTAATAATATTTCATGATATTTTATTAAAAAATAATATTTGATCATGGTGGGTATCCGTTCAAAAAATTATTATTTTTATAAAATAAAGAAAATAAAAATTATTAAAAATACTAAATTCAATACAAACCCCACCACATACAACATTTTTCTTGGTTCCTATTCGGTGAATCGGTTAATGCTCCCATCTCATCTTCATCTAGGTTCTCATATCCTCTCATTCTTGAAGGACGCATTCCACCAATACCAGTTTGCCCCTCAATGTGAGTTTTCTGGTTCATTTCTTCTGTGATGGTCTTGTGTTGACTTTTTTTTGCTATGTTAGGGAGTTGTGGATTCCTTTCCTTTGTTTCTTGGTTGTTTGTTTTATGTCAGTTTCTACTGATCTGGTTGGGTTTTGTGATAAAAAGCAATTGGATTCTTTGTATCCTCTCTGATTCGTTTTAGATTTATCAAAATTGATTCTTTGATTTTGATGACAAAAATAGATAGTGTAATTTGGGTTTGAATTGTGTTAGACTCAGTGTTGTCAAATGTGTCTGAAACGCTAGCTTGAACCCTAGGCAATGCGATGCAATGGCAAAGGCGTATCGCTTTGGACACTTCGGGGTGAATTTACACCTAAAGTTGCGCCGCATTGGGAAACTCACATTCGGCTCTCGAGAAATCCTAAATTTTTATATATAGTTCATGCGTCAGTCATTCAGTTATTAATTGGTTTTAGGAGTGAAGTCCATGATCATACTGTAAGCACTTATCACGGACGCACTTTGTAGCTTGGACAGCTCCGACATAGGAATTTTTGTTATAGGAGTTGAATTTGACAGAAGACTATCACATATTGAGGTTTCAGGGTTATTGATTTTGACCTTGGTTTTGCTAATCTATTTAGCATATTGCTTGTTTTTATCTGTGGTTATGCTTGGTGTGGAATATCTTGTTGAGACTAATCTCAGTAGCTGCAAAATAGATGGATTATAATAGACACTCGGATCAATGTGATTGCTATTTTTCAAGTCAAAAGATGTATTTGATGGTTATGTGACAATGTTACTCGCCGGTAGACTCAAGGGACAATTTTGTTTGCTATACTAAGGTCCAAGGATCTAATGATCCTGGTTGGCTGCTTAGCTCCTTCTATTCTTGCTGAAGCGGAAACAATATATCATCATCTAACATAAGCTCTCTTTATTGTTTTAGAGGTGTTGTTGAAGGGAGAAGATGAGAGGCAGCCTATGGCAACTGGGGCAGTCACTCCCCCGCCGTTTTGCACAGGCTGACAAGAAAGCAGCTTCTTGTCGTTTTTTTGCTTCAGAAGCTGATCTCAAGAAGACGGTTCTCTATGACTTCCATGTCGAGAATGGTGCAAAGATGGTCCCTTTCGCTGGATGGAGCATGCCAATTCAGTACAAGGATTCCATCATGGACTCTACAGTGAATTGCAGGGGAAATGGAAGTCTGTTTGATGTGTCTCACATGTGTGGGTTGAGCCTCAAGGGAAAGGATAGCATACCTTTCCTTGAAAAGCTTGTGGTAGCTGATGTCGCTGGGTTGGCTGCGGGAACCGGGACTTTGACTGTTTTCACGAATGAGAAAGGTGGAGCGATTGATGACTCTGTGGTCACTAAGGTGACAGATGATCACATATACCTGGTTGTTAACGCTGGCTGCAGGGATAAAGATTTGGCTCACATTGAGGAGCATATGAAGTCATTCCAAGCCAAAGGCAGAGATGTGTCATGGCATATCCATGATGAAAGGTCTCTGCTGGCACTGCAGGTTGGTATTTTTTATGATCAGTAAAATTATGCAATATCATGATTATGTCATGGTTTTGAAGGTAAGCATGGTGTATCCTGATATCAATTTAATATCTCTTGTGAAAATACTTCTGTTTATAGTTGTTTGGACACGTGAAATTTCTGTTTTTACTTTTCCCTCATCAAACAAAGAATAACATGGTATAACTTCGTTAGCTGCACTGTTAGTGTTATGTGCTGTTTTAGCAATTTCTAAAAGGATGGAACCTGATACGAGTTGGGTTTTCTTTGTTCTCTTATTTCGACTGATTTGTGTCATAGTGTGCCTCGGCTTGGTTAGAGTGTGCAGATGTTGATCAGAAAATAAGAAATGTGGTTCACCTGAATATGAATAAATGACCTGTTGATGATGTAAATGTTCTCAGGGTCCTCTTGCTGCCCCAGTTCTTCAGCATCTGACAAAAGACGATCTGAGCAAGCTATACTTTGGCGAGTTCAGGATCTTGGACATCAATGGCTCCAATTGCTATCTCACAAGAACAGGGTATCTTGCTGGCTTTTTACTATACATCGTTATTTCTATCCCTGTGCATCTGATTGGCTGAGTTCTTGTTTATCGGATCCAAGATAGGTACTTATTTTTTAATTCCCTTGAAACCAATAGGCAATTGCTCAAAATGGGTGCTTTTCAGGTATACCGGTGAAGACGGATTTGAAATATCTGTTCCTTCTGAGAATGCTGTGGACCTGGCAAAAGCTATCTTGGAAAAGTCGGAAGGGAAGGTGAGGCTGACGGGCCTTGGTGCTCGTGACAGTTTGAGGCTAGAAGCTGGGCTGTGCTTATATGGTAATGATATGGAGCAGCACATTACACCCGTGGAGGCGGGACTCACTTGGGCTATCGGGAAGAGAAGACGGGCTGAGGGTGGCTTCCTTGGTGCCGAGGTAATTATTGTCACCTTTGTCTAAGAATTGCATCTTGTTTAAGTTCCGATCAGGCGCATTAATCATTTTCTGTGCTCTATATAGTATAAAGCAGTAACATTCTTATATTATATCCCGGCACCTTGTTTCAGACAATACTGAAGCAAATTGAAGAAGGTCCATCAATCAGGCGGGTCGGGTTCATCTCATCGGGTCCTCCTGCTCGGAGTCACAGCGAGATTCAGAACGAAAAGGGAGCTAATGTTGGGGAGATCACGAGTGGAGGATTCAGCCCTTGTCTCAAGAAGAATATAGCCATGGGATACGTGAAATCTGGGAACCACAAGAATGGCACCAAAGTGAAGATCGCCATTCGAGGAAAATCGTATGAAGGGGTTGTCACGAAGATGCCGTTCGTTCCCACGAAATACTATAAGCCAACCTGATTAATCTCTTCGATCTTGTGTTGATTTCTTCACATTTCATGGACAATACTTGTTTTTTGCTATATGTCGGAGCTCCTTTGTAGGAATGCGAACATGATATCGACATTCCAATCGAAATCTGAAGTAAATACTTATTCAGTGTTTTCTGATACACTATGTAGCCTTCAGAACCTCGTCCATGCTATCTATATATGATGACAGACCAAGACTCATGGAAGCCGTAATTTACTTCCCGAGCTCAATGACATAAGCATGACCTATCGCAGTAACTGCACCAACTATTAACATTCGGATTGGTCTCTTTTGCATTTGTTTCTAAAACTTGCCCTTCGATTTAAATACTACATTCCCGTGCACTTGCCAAGCATGGCAAATACTCCTCGACCAACCAGACTTGACGAGGATGGCTGATGACTGAAGCAGCAGCGTGGCCAGTAAACATGAAAGAATAGAATCAATGTAACACCTTAGTTGAAGTAGATGCAAACATGCCAGCTACGAAGAACCATTCTGGAGAACTGCTTCAACCACGCTGTAAGAGAACTAGCCAAAGCTCAGATCTGCAACACAGTTCTAGTTCCAAAAATACAGCCAGCTTTGATTCAGTTCATTCATCGGAAGGCAAGTCTTGAAATATAACAAAATTACTTTGGGACAGACGCGACACATGCCGACATCCTGGACTTGATCAGCTTTCGCAGTTTAAGAACCAAAAAACTGAGCAAGTAAGATGAGAGAAGCAACTTTCACTCTCAAAAATAAGACATTTGGATTTGCATAATGAAATTCTCCAGCTCCCAATACAATGCTGGAACGATAACCTTAGCAGTCAAAATTTGCAAACTCTCGTCATTTCAACAATCTGGAACTATGGCAATACAGAGAGAAGAAACAACAATTTGGAGTACATTATACCAAACTTATTTTTTCTAGTATGATGAAAATGCGGCAGCTGAATCAGGAAGTAGAAGTTTAGCTGCTGGGTCACTCAGACATCAAGGAGTAGCCTCCTGGGATCCTCGATAACATCCTTGATGCGGCGCAGGAAGAACACCGCCTCTCTACCATCGATCAGCCTATGATCGTAGGTGAGGGCGAGGTACATCATTGGTCTTGGCACCACCTGCCCTCCTACAACCATCGGACGGCTCACGATCGAGTGCATACCAAGGATAGCCGACTGCCAGTAATTCAAGGAAAAGTTGTATGTCAGAAACAATGTGGGTCAAAGACTTCACACAGAGTTAGAAATCATATAGCAAAAGTTGGGCTACCAAACGAATATAAGTCGAGCAAAAATCATATCACAACTTTTGTTCTTACGCGGGTCCATTCAGCATAATTCATTGTAGCTATCTGTCATAATAACTCACATACCACAGAACAGGAGAAACATGCTATTGATAACACCATCCAAACAACTTCAAGTTAAGCAGAGAGTCGAGAGAATAATTGCACAAATCGATTATAGACCTGAAGTGAGATTCTGAAAATAATTGATAGTATCATAAACGATATTATTAGCATATCATTATTGCCATTCTTATATGTAGAAGTCCAAACAACAAATGCATGAGTGCATTCATACTCACAGAGGTTAGCTGGTGACAAACATTTCGAGATTCACAGTTTCAACCTGCTATGCAAAAATGCATACCTGCGGTGGGTTGATAATAGGGGTACTCAAGAGGCTTCCATAGACACCACCATTCGAGATTGTAAATGTGCCTCCAGCCATCTCATCAATTGATATGGTACCTTCGGTTGCCTTCTTTGCCAGGACATTGATCTCTTTCTCTATTTCGGCAAAGTTCATTTTGTCGGCACCACGAATAACAGGAACCACAAGACCCTAGAAGGAACAGAGATAAAATGATTTTAACAACTATAAAAATCAATCCTTATTAGACCATAAAAGCTCAATCCTTAATTTGCCCAACTCAGAACATAAAAGGACCAGCGTGATAGGCATGTTTCTGCACAATCCATTTATCTTGTGCTTCAAAGAACAGATAATACAATAGATAATGCAATCAGCAAAAAAGCTAGCATCTGCAGGTAAGAATCAAATCGAAAATATTCTGCATGGTTGTCTTACATATAAAATAAATGAAATAAATGATATAGCTGAACTGGTTATATCTGATGTGTGTAGACATCATCACTGATGGACCATACATACCAAAGATGCCAGACCCAATTGATGCAAGCAATGAAGTGAACGGGAAACCTGAGATTTCCTCCATACACGAACCTGAACGACAACAAGCTGCACCAAGGGCAAGAAACGAAGAACGGGATCTTGATTTTCTGCGCGGAGAACTTCACCATGGCGGATTGAAGCCCGAGAACACAGTTCTGGCAGAGCGTGTGTCCACACCATAGGATACAAGGCACATTCTCGACGACGAAATATAGTTTCAACCAAAGAGAAAGTCCAACAATCATCCACTTCAAAATTTACAGTTCCTATCCGCCATAATAATGACAGACTGATCAGGGGGTACATTTTGGCTAACCTAGTAAACAATTCAAAGTTGGTAATAGCCGCCATCTTATCCTATCACTCAACCATATACATGATGCAAAAGTAAACATGTAAAGCAGTACACGGGATCAGTGGGTAACCGACCTTTGGAGTGCCAACAGCAATGCTGATATCAGTGTAATCTCTATATATGATGTCATCCCCATCAATAACCGCATTGACAACTGGCTGACTCTGGAGTGCACTCACTGCCGCCTAAAGATAAATCCAAGGTAAGAAATTTCTCTTTTCTAATGCAACTATATAAGTTATCTTTTTCCAACTCATCACATGTATAGCAAGTATATAACATAATATTATGCAGTACTTCTGCGTGAAACCGAGTCAAAAGGAGCTTACTTTCACAAACCCTGACATGAATCCCAACTTCACACCATGTTTCTCGAGAAAGGCATCTTTGTAGTCAGTCCGCAGTTTCATCAAGTTTGTCCTGAAAAGTTACACAGCAAGAGACTATAGTTAAAGCAACAGATCTCTTCCCCCTTTTCTATCTACGATTAAAAACATTTTCCCACAAGTCATCAATTTTATAGAAAAACGAAAGTTCATTAAAAACAGATCATGCAGAGACTTTAGCCTTTACTACTGGTTTCTTATCTGACCCCATCAATGAGGACCTGTTTGATGATAGATTTAGCTCCAGATCAGCCCAATGAAACTCGTCTTTTATTTTATTCCTCAGACTCTGTATATTCATTATTTTCCTGGCATACCTCCCAAATTTAAACACACCACATGCAGTTATCTTAAATAAATCTACCAGGATTCTCAAAGGAAGAAAAACATAAATATTGCCACATAAATCATGAATTGTTCAACACTAGAGGAGATTGTGTAGCCCCAAAACCTCAGTACTAAAATCCAAATACCTTCATAACTATTGAATTTTATCCAGACACATCTGAACGAGACCACATTGACTAAAAGAACTGATAAATCATACCTCCGATAATGATGCACACAATGAACAAAATAGGGAGGCATCAATCGATACAATTTAGAGAACAAATTGGAAGTCATTTTGCAAGACGGATGAAGTTTAATGGTTTCCAGCGAGTTATAGTCCTGTAATGATAAATAACACATAACATGTAACTACCACTACCAGGATTGAACTTCGAAGCTAAACTTACATATCTACTTCATTGAAGGTAGTCAGCATGGCAAAGGTGTTCTGAGAGTCTTTCAAGCGCGTTGCAACTCTCTTTCTCAGCCTTGTCATAGGAACCTAAAAGCAAAACGAAGCCAGCAAATATTGAAGATCAATTGCTGCATGCCCAATTTCAAATCTAAAAACATAGTTCTGTCTCTATACTATGACAACTCACTCTTCTTTCTCTATCCTTGGGAGGAAGCTGAGGTTCGGAAGCTGACGGCCTAGGAGGTGGTGGAGAGGGTGCTTTAGGCTTTTCTTTGGGAGGAGAAGCCTCGGCTTTGGGCTTCTCTTTAGCTGGAGCTTCTTCTTTAGGCTTTTCCTCTGCTTTCTCTTTCTTTGCTGGAGCAGCCTTGCTAGTCGGTTCTGATGGACCAACATGTGCGACACCATAAGATCTTGCAATTTTAGCAATTTTGAAACCTGGCTCCACTGTGTCACCTTCTTTGGCCAGGAACTAATAACAATATGGTCATTATTGGCCCTTCAAAGTGTTCACGCATTCACAACGAGCACATTATGTAATTGATATTTCAGCGTATTTCCAATACCTCTTGAATTATACCAGCTTCAGGACTGACAACATCAATAGTAACCTGATCGAAGCATTTAGAATAGTCAGTCGGATCTATCAACAAGAAGCCAGAGTCAAAATCATTTATATTAATAACATTCCACAAGAGGTACCTTATCAGTTTCAATTTGAGCGATTGGCTCATCAATTTCAACATGGTCACCAGGTTCTGCACCAGATTTTACAGTGAGTGACCCCCAAAAGTAAGGATTGTGTATATAAGGACAATACACAAAAGAAACTAAATATTTGGAGCATGTAATACGTACGTTTCAAGAATGTGGCAAGCGTGCCATCAGTAATTGATTCTCCCATGAAGGGGACAACAGCCTCTACAATTTCTCCTGAGACAAATAGGCAATGTATTTGACTTCTCAAGTGGACATTGAAGCATGAAAATTAAGAAGCTCATAAGGATATCACACCAGTCTCTGATGAGTAGCACCTAGACAAAGGCTGGATGGGAGAATCTAAGCGAACACATGATACTATCATCCTGTCAACTAAAATACATTAAAAACGTTCGACACGCATTCAAGTTTATATCCATAACTGTACAACAGAAGAAAACACGAGGTTGACATGGAGAAGAATACCTTGTGGATCTCAAACCGGCTGATTGACCTGTTAATAAATAAGTTGTTAGCGACACTAATAAAACCAAAATTTTGAACTACATGATTCCATAAGAAAGTGATGTGAGAGCCAAGTCATGATATTCATTAATCAAGGCATACCAACAAAACCATGACTACTGAAATTCCTCACAAGCCTTGATGCTGTTCCAAGCAAAGCCTGCAGATCATTTCTACACTACATAAGTACATGTAAGAATTTGACAACCAGGCTGAATGGGTACCTCAATAACTACAGCTAAGGAGATTAAAGTTTACAATTATGACCTTTTTCACAGGGAAATAGCAAAGGAGTTCACAATTATGTCAGCATAGCTACCCACCACTAACTTTACATTATGGACCATGTTAAATTTTCAATGGCACATTTCTAACAAGTTAATTCCAGAAGAGCACATTACATATAAACCCTAAACCTATGGAAATCATGCTAATAAAGCTTTATCTACAGAGTAAGGTAACCACACAAAGCTAGTGCACCAAGATAGATCTTTCAACTGTACATGGTCTTTGGCATTGTTAACAGCTAACAATCTGAGACCCACATACTTTAATCCTAAGATGATCCAACATGACAAGTTCTCCTAAAAAGAGACAGAAAATTGAATCATGCTGATGGATGATCTAGCTTAAACCCCATCATTGTTGCCTATTATAAAAAGCAAGATTACTTGAGGCAGTAAGAAACCACAATGTGCTGAATGTGATATGGCATCAAGGTTAGCAACACATCACGGTTAACTCCTGATATGGTAACCAAAGCATAATCACCATCAACGCACCCCTTCTGTACATATACCACCGAAACCCTAACAGTGACTCCATCACCATATTCACCCCTTCAAAAGATTCCCATAAATCACATCATTCCACAATCAATAATCAGTCCAAACTATATCAACATGAACTCAACCCCTGGTTGAAATGAAATCCAACCAACTACATCAAGCACTCAACCAAGCAGCTAACTTCACTATATTACATCCAAAATTTCAATGCACATAGAAAACAATTTCAGTACCTCTTTCCTCGATGTCACATAGCCACGAGAAACAACCGGAGCAGACGATCTCATACTCCGTACAGAACCCCCCAGAGCCTACAACAAAAACACAAATCCACGCAATCAGCCACACAAGCACAGAGAGTCACAATAACTTCACGTTCAAGCATCTAGTCTCACACACTCACAGTCACAGAAGCCGCCTCTCGCACAACCTTTCGCCTCACAACTCCAAACATCATTCCTACAAAACACAAACCTGATCACGTCTCACAAGTCACGACACTTCAATCAAAACCAAAACCTAATCAGAACAAACCAAACCGAATCGAATCGAATCGAATCGAATCAACGCATCACTGAAACAAATCGCAACAACGCTCGATGCCGTGTTCGCGACTTCTCAAACAATCGAAGATTCGAGAAACGGCATCGGCGCCGAAGCAATCAGATCTGAGGAAGAGAGTGATTCACCTAATCGCCGCCGGCGGTCGGAGTACGGTCGTCGGAGTCGCCGCGGAAGATTGGATTCGTCTCAGAAGCTTGGAGAAGTCGCCCGACGATGCGGTGTGGCTTTTTGCTTTACGGGTGATTCGGACACGTGCAGAAAAATGGGGATGAAAAGATCGTGGATTTAATCGATGGTAGTATATTGGGTGGGGTGCGATGCAGAGGATTTGTAGGGACTGGTGTGTCAAGGGAAAGTGGCTTCGGTGATTATTTTGCATATGATATGATACAATATGATACGATAATCTTGGTTTAACCTAAAAAAAAATGTGTGGAAACGTTTGGTATGTCGTGGAGGGTGAAAAATGTGATTATTTTTTGAACCTGTTGTGAGTGGTGTGGTATATAATTGATTATTGGATAAAATTAAATGATTTTAATTACAAGACGTGTGATATTGATATAATATTCTCAAATAATAAAAATTAATATGAGTGATCTTCATGCTTTTTTTCTTTTGTTTTTGATCAACCCTGGTTTTCTTTATTAGATTTTGAGGCTAGACATATTGATGCAACATGAGTATCACTCCTAGCTAAAAGATCTATACGAGATTAGTTTGGCACTAGTTTGGCAATAAGATGTGGTTCATGTATCCACATTTATTGAGACATTATCAATACTACTACAACTTAGAGCATTTAATGTAAAATACAAATTCTGTAAAAAGAGATAAAAAAAATAGAGTGTTGATGAGAAAAAAAGTTAAAAAGATATTGGAATATTTGATAAAGTGTTACAATTATAGATGTGCCTATATATGTATATCCGACGATTGAAATTAAAAGATAAGGAGGAGATACATCTTGAGATGAGAATCTAACAATTAATAGATTCATTATTATGAAATGAGGTCTATATCCTCATATATATATATATATATACATTTAAGTTTTAATTTCAACAATTAATTTATATGAGATATATCTAAACTTAATTATATCATGACGTATATCTTTTTTTATAAAAAGAATCTATATAATTATCATATTATTGTAATTCTCAATTTTTTTATTGATTAATTTACTATAATATTATATTTCACATGCTGATTGAGAGTTGCAATCGTGAGATATCCCACTTTCAGAAACACTGGTGTTGATTTTATGCATTAGGCACGTGGAGCACTATACTCTTTCGCGTCTTGTTCGTTCAACTTGGTGTTTTCAAGTGCCATGCTCATTGGACACCATGTTCATAATACTATAACCCAATCGAGAGATACCAGAATGTGCTCAATCCAGTCCATGTACTAATACATGGAGGAAGATATCGAATTTCTATCCATCCTTTTCTTCGTAATCCTTGTATGAAGAGTGTAATAGAGTAATACTTCCATAGTTCCACAAAATTTATATTTTTGTTGTCTCATAATTTTTATAACGATTTGATTCGGATCGATTTTTAATATATATATATATATTAAGTTTGATATTATTTTAATTAATATATTATGGTTTTTAATGATTATAATGGATACCATGAAAAAATAAAAAAGAATTTAATAATCCTATTTTCCTTGTACATTTCACATACCCAACAGCACCCTGCTTTCGTTTCCCTTTCCAGTTTGGTACAAAATTCATCCAAATTCACACCTGCGTGCCCCAAGATGATTCGGTTTTATTATTTTTATCTCTATTATATTATATTATAATGTTATTTTTTTATATAGGATTTTAGTTTTTAATTCAATCATCCAAAAAAATTTTTATATTAATTTCGTAAAACAATATTATATATTTTCATATAATGATTTTGATATTTATTTTCATCTTCTAAATTCTAATATTTATTTTTTATATACTTTTTGTGAATAAAAATCATTTAAATAAATTTTATATTTATTTTTAAAATAAATTATGAATTCTTTATTTTTATTTTTTAAAATATATAAAATTTTAAGTGTTAAAATTCATTTAAATAGTAATTATTTTTTAATAACTATTAAAAAAATTAAATAATAATCAAACTAATATAAAAAATGATAATTTGATTTCCAAAATATAAAATAAAGGATAAAAAGTGATATGAAAATAAAAATAGAAATAAAAAATCGTGCAAATGAGTCATTTTTTATCAAAGTTTTTAATTTGGGGATAGAGAATAAGATAGGAAGACTGTTGGAATGGTTTAACCCGCCATCTCTGACTCCACTCCCAAACCCGACCCGCACACCCACCAAGAGATTTCAACACCATACTACAATAAAGGATCAACTTTCACTGTTGCCCAGTTGAAATTCTCATCTGGGCAACCCTCAAAATCGACCAGAATCGATCGATCGATTTGGTTTTGATCATGGGTTCATCGTCGATGGCGAAGAAGGGTTTCCAGCATTACATGTGGCAACTTCAGCATCATCCTCTGAGAACCAAGGTGGGCGAGATTTTTGTTGGGTTTTGTTTTTGGTTGGGTTCCGTGAAATGGGTTTGCTTTGATTTTGGGGTTTGTTTGATTACGAGTGAAACAGTCTCTCAATAGGGTAAGACTGAATATATCTCGTTTTCAGAGCATGTTCATGGCTGGATTAATTGGGTGGTTGTTGTTGTTGTTGATGTTTGTTTATCATGGCTTTTGGTCTTGGGGGGTTAATTTTGGTGTGTTGTGTTTCAGGCGATTACGGCTGGGGTTTTGTCTGGGGTGAGCGATGTTGTTTCGCAGAAGTTGTCTGGGATTCAGAAGATTCAACTCAGGAGAATCCTGCTCAAAGTGGTATAATTTCATTTTATTTTTGTATTTGTTTTGGTATGTTGGATTCTGTTGGAATGTGTTGATGTGGTATTTTTTGTGTTGGATTTGGGTTGGAATTGGATTGATGAGGATGAGCTCAACTGATCTGATGAAAAATTGTTTGATGGGTGCTGTCGTTTCTTGATCGTCTTTAGTAGTTCTGAATTGAAATTGGAATGAACCAATCCTTCTGTTATTGATGGATGCTTCAGTTGTGGACGGATCCTCTCACATTGTTTGTGATTCGAATATTGGGACGAATGCAGTGTGGTTGCCTGGACCTCACAATTTGTGTGTCACAAGTAGCTTTCGTGTACTGGACCTACGTATCGTAAAGTGTTCTTATAAGATAATCGCAAATGCTACCAGTCTTGAGTATGGAGCTTCAAAAGGACATAAGTTAGCTGATATATGAAATCGAGATCTAGATTTGCATGACGCTTGCATACTCATGCTTTATTGTTTGACAAATGTTCTCTTATGCAGTTGTTTGGAGCTGCTTATCTTGGACCATTTGGTCATTTTTTCCATATGTTGCTTGACAAGATTTTCATGGGCAAGAAGGATAAGAAGACAGTAGCTAAGAAGGTAGGCCACTGAGTTTACATTTCTCTGTCATGAATGTTGAATTATGATTTAGAAAGCTATTTGTATATTGTGTTCTCATTTCAGACATCAACCTCTTAAACTTTTGCTTAGTTATATCTCGTTTCTGTGGTGGCGAAACCATTCACTCGTCTGATTTATTTCCATGTTGCAAAAGAACCAATGCGATTGAAATTCTATCTTCTTTGCAGGTACTAATAGAACAGATAACCGCTTCCCCACTGAACAACATTCTATTCATGCTTTATTATGGGGCCGTTGTCGAGGGTAAGTCATTCTATGGAATGCTGTATGAGTCTTTTGAGCATACTATACTAAATGCTATATGACAGATATTTAGACAATCTTTGTATGTTGAATCTCTCGTATAAGGTATGTTGCTGCAGCAGTAAAAAATGGAATACCCTATGGGTCTAGTTTTTGGATATTTGTGAACTAATACTGAACATTGCTATGACAAGATTCAGGTTGACCATTAAAGAAAGATTGACAAACTAAACTGAAATACCCAACGCAAATTTACACACGTTCTATTACATAGTTGTGTTTTTACGGTGTGCATGTGTGAAATTTCTGTTCACGTATGTTCTTTAGTGCACAATTGTTGACCATGTTATTCATTGTCTGGTATCCTTGCTCATAACGCTGATATGTTTTTTCATAAGCATATGCGTATCACTTCTACAATAGATATTGCATTTGGGCCGACCACAAAAAGAGTGTTGATAACAATTGTTGAAGTGATTGCATTAGTACATCTGGAAATCAGTAGGTTCTGTTGAAGTGATAACAGTGGTTCTGTTGTTTAAACTTGCATGGCATTTTAGACCAGCTCCGCCTCAAAGATGCATTGTAAAGCTCTCTTCATGTATTGTGTGCCGGGCATCATTGCGTGCTTGATCTTCATGGTCACGCTTTTGATCCATGGCCGAATTTAAGCGAATCTCTGTACAAACTGCAGGGAGGCCACTAAACCAGGTAACAAGCACATTGAAGAAACAATATCCATCAGTACAGTTGACAGCATGGACGGTATGCAAAGCTTTGTTAATTATCTTTGCTCCAATAAGTTCTGAAAAAAATTATCCACATTTTTGTAGTACATTTCTGCATGCACATCAGCTAAACCATCCCTATCTGTTTCGTCACAGTTCTGGCCCGTAGTGGGATGGATCAACCACCAGTATGTTCCTTTGCAACTGCGGGTAATCTTCCACAGCTTGGTTGCTTTTGGCTGGTAAGCCTCTACCCCTATTGCTCCAATCTCACATGTATATTCTTGTAATGCGCAAATTTGTTCGTCATCTGTTTAATGTGTTTCTCTCTGAATACATCTCAGGGGAATTTTCTTGAATCTGCGAGCGAGGTCTATGACATTAATCAAAGCTTAAGGCAACAGAGGACATCCGTTGCATCGAGTAGCATCCTTCACGGTTTAGTTAGCGGGCTTCGGCAGTTCCATTATGTTTTCTTAGCTCCAAATGTTACTGTATTGTTGTGATCAAACTTGAAATGTGGAAGTTAGATTGTGATATAGGTCCTGATACATCTATCTGATGCTAGAAAATTTCGAGATTGATGCGCCGTTCGTCTGGTGACGAAACAAGGTATTTCATTGCTGATACACGTTCGGGTGTACTGTACTTGTATTTCCTCGTCCAACTTCTGTCTCATCCTTTCTTGTTATAGAGTCCAGCACAATGTACAAATTCAAAACCTGATTCATAATTTGTCATGAGATCAACTCAATTTGTTGAAGGTTTTCTCTGCGGCACCAACTCTAACAGTTATCATACTTGTGATAACATGTACATATCCCGTGGTCGATAGACAGACGATAACGAACAAACATGTTGAGTCTAAACGTTGTTGTCAGCTTATACTCTTCGTGATCAAGACAATGGCTTTGTTCTCCTAAGATCGAAGGATGTGTAACGTTGATTGTATTCTAACTTCTCTTTGCAAATGATTACAGAAAATAGAGAGTTTCGGAGAGGAGATTTATAGACGTGATTAGTTTTCTTTGATGGTTAGTTTGCAGAGATAACAATTTTCTGCTAACCTAGACTATGCAATAAACGAAAAAAAAAAGTGCAGGCCCTCCTCTGCAAAGTGCAAACCCTGAAGGTTCAACAAAAAGTTTCTCATTTGCCACCTCTTGCGATCTTTATTTACCATCTAGTCCTTGTCGCCGGTGACCGCACTTCCTTTCCGGCACCGTCTCCGGCAAGAATCTCAGATCAATTCCTTCAACGATTCTCTCGCATTTGATATTTCCTCTCATTAATTACCTTCACATTCTGTTCGAACTCACAGTGACTGGCAATTTCGACTCTGATCGAGCCGTTTCTGCATTATTCGTCGATCAGCGACCTTGCTTTTATGTGATCATTTTTCGCCATTATTTGATAGCGATATCTGTGATCTGGAATATGTGTTTTTTTTAATGTGTGATTGAGTATTGTTGATTGTGGTTAATTAGAGAGGAAAATATGGTTAGTTTCGGTGATGTTTATGCGAATCGATTCGGCTTCGAAGGCCTTGCTTCTGTTGCGGTTCCTGTGGATGTTGTGTGGGGTTAAATTGTCTAAAAGTTGTCTTTAAAAAAAATTATATCAAAAATCCGAATTAATGTGGAAGTTTTATTAATATATATCTTAATATAAACGACGAGTAAAGCGTTGTCTTAGAAACATGGTTTTCCATTGCAAATGTATTATGGGGTTCCTACCATCGACCTGAGTTTTGGGTGGAGTTGATTTATGAGCATAATATTAGAACCGGTTTGACATATATGCATGAGTTGGGATGTTGAAACCCTCCTTTCCTCTTGTGTTCTTTTGTGGGGCTTGTTTAGGGCTTGGTTTGCACTGTGGTAGGTCATTGTTGTTGCTTTAGGAGCATGTAGGTATTCGTGTGAAGGGGAATGCTGGGATACAAAACTCTGTATGAGGCTTTTATCGAGTTTTTGGTAGAGTCAGTTCTTTGATAAAGAATGTTAGCGACTATCTGTGGTGTGCAATTGCATACTGTTCTAGCGCATTGTTGATGCTCTAAACATTCGTTAATTATTTTCCTTTTCAAGCTTCTAACTGTTTAGGTGAGTTGTGAGTCTTGTGGCTTGTGAGTAGAATTCAAGATGGACTTAAAGGGAGGAAATGATGTACAATATAGATGAAGGAACGACAACAACAGCAGCCCACTATTTTTCATCATAGACAGGGTCTAGAGTTAACCTAGAATTGTGGCTAATCTAATCAACCCCATATAATGCCCATATTGTCAGTGTTATTTTAGGTCGTTCTGGAATCAACACGAAAGTTAGTGTGATGAGATCCAGTTATTGATTAAGACTAACAGCAGTAGTTCTGATACGGCCATGCCATACCGAACTGCTGAAGTTGCTTTGGCGCCGTCTGAATAAGAAAAATGAAAGAATTACCGATTGGTTTGCTGGGAATCAGTACGTGTTTGATCATTCAGTTCTCTTCCATGTGTTAAAATCATTTCTTTACTTTCTTCCTATAATATGCATCTTCTTGGTTGTACTTCTTTCAGATGGACCGTTGTTATTTTTTCTAGCACTGTGGATTTTACCTAATCATTTGATGTGCGGTTGGTAAAACAAAGTATTCGTGGGGACTGTCGCCTAACGGAGCTTCATATATCTTTTTGCACCAATAAGACACTAACAGAAAATACAAATTATCCATCAGTACTTCAAGGTGCAAAGGTTAACTGAGGCATCTATTCAAGTTTTTCTGGTGCAGAAATGTTTGTGCCTTCCCTGGTTTGTATTGTTTGAGTTCATAAAAGAAGATATAACATAGAAGACTTTATTTTTTAAATGTTATGATGGCAATGAGGCAATCCTTGTAGTTTTCCTTTGTTATGATAATATCGCCACTGAATTCAGAGTTAAATATTAAAATGACCTTGCAGTCTATGTATGTTCTGTTCATCTTAACTGTTCTCTTGGAAAATTGCTTGCATGATGTTTTGTTAATTTCTTTGTTTCCTGTTTCTTGTTTCTACCAAACGATGCAGAAGCTCATGTTGAAGATCTGATGGAGCGGTCTGAAGGCTTCTTCTTGAAGGTGACTATTGGCTTGCTGAGAACTGAGAGCATTTTAGTCCATTATGAACTTGAATACCTGTCTCTTTCCTTGATCAATCCTGGTAATATTTTCCTGTATTTCTTCAGTTTTGTCGGTGTTCTGCTATGATTGTGTTGCATCACTTCAGGGTTTGGATGGGGTAGGAAAAGGGATGCTGCCATTGGACATGGAAATTTTCCTAGGAATTGCGTTTTGAGGTCGATTGTGTTCGCAGTTCCAACCGCTGTTTAATTCTTGGGTCAGATTCAAGACAACAGTATCAACGCATGCAAAGACGTCATGAAAATGCTTAAAATAAGTACAATTCCATGTACTTGCAAATCTCCTTTTCAATTTTGCTGATCTTACCAAATCATACCATGACCAGAAAGCATTGAAAATACTAAGATTTGGACTAATTTATTTTGTGGTAAAGTACTAACTCAATCTACCAACTTCGATAGTTGACTCAGCGGTGATAAGCGCTAGTTAAATACTCTGAGGTATTTGATAAGTTTAATTCTATCTAGAAAATACTAAATTACCTCAAAATATTAATGCATGTTTCCTGTTGCATGTCGTTGGATGTTGTGATGACTTTATTCCTGAAAGCAAACGATCAAGCTGTAGTGTCCTTGGCGAAGCTTAGGATCGGATCATTCTCACGTAGTAATTTGGTGATGTTGAGCACTGTGAAGAGCATCAGTCCTAGGAAGACCAAACCCGAGAACCCTGAGAGCACGTTCGTTAGTATAGGCGCCACATCACCTTTCACCTCTTGTGCATATTCCGCTGAGGCGAGAGCGAGGAAAGTGAGAGGGAACGAGTATGCCCACCATGCTACGTTGAATTTCCTCATTGATTTCTTGAATATATTTGGCCTGCAAACCTGTGTTTTCTCAACCCAAAAGAAAAACCTTGGGTTACTATAGATCAATATTTCCCAGTTCAGCTACTAAAAGGAATATTTTTCAGTGCTCAGTTTCTTTCTACTTTTTGTATTGGGGGAACTAGGTATAACGAATTTTTTGTCATCAGTTATTTGCTTCTAATTTTCTTGAAGATATGTGTCTTAATAATCAAGATGATGGTTGATTACTCGAGCCGGCTAGATGTTATTATTTGGTTTTTACACTATGACAAGATTCTTGCATGTGAATATAGATACTTACCAATGAGGCGAAGAGGAAAAGGGAGAGGGAGAACAGCATTTTGGAAGCAGTGTCATAAGATCCAGAGATCGAGCTCCATGCTAGGCTTGCCATGCTTGGCACTGCGAAGAACAAGAAGAAGACAGGCCTAAGCATCGCAGGAAGGCGATCACTGCCTGAGAGACGCTGATATAGAGTAACAAAAAGCACCAAATAATGTGTCATTCCTAACGAAAACATGCAAACGGCGGTTTCTGTCCACCCCATTTCTGCTGCTGCCCTTGCTGCCACCAGGCTCCCTAAAACTGATATTTGACTTGTTGGGTTCGCAGCCATGGACAGGAACCTCTTCTCCGTCGTGAACCACTGGCCGTAAATCTTGATATCGAGGGCTATGATTGGGATGGCAAACACCCACCATAGGACAAGATATGATGTCTTGTTGGGAGCTATCAAGGCAGGTGCTGATTGAAGTAGCAGAAGCCATGAAGTCCAAGGAGCGAAGAGATAGTTCACCCCGACATGGTGCAGGAACTCGGCCTTAACCAAGTGAAAATGAAAGCAGCATCTCAGGAGGTAAAGGAAAGAGATGGAGATCAAGATGCAAATGGAAAGGCACCAGAGGAGAAGGAAAGCGGTCGAGGGGAGGAAATCGAAAATGTGGAGGAGAGGCGTGTCCGAATCTTGATGATCAGCTTCATTAGATGGTTTTTCTGTGAGGAGTTTCCACAGGAGAGCTTGGCCTCCTAGGGAGAGGCTGATTCTGAAGTACCCTGCATGGAGCCGGGCTAAGACAGAGGAGAAAGGTCGTTTTGAGGCAGCTGATTGACGGTTTTGATTGTTCCTTGATGTCCAGGGGGAATGGTCGATCACGAGCTGGATCGGAGGTTGCTGTTCTAATGATCTTCCCGACATTGACGTGTTCTTTTCGGAGGGAAATTGCCCAAGAGTTGGAGGTTTTATGACTGTCTAAGACGGTACTCTGCACGAGTCATATTTATAGCAGAAAATGTGCATATGATGTGTGGTGAGGAGCTAAATGACATAAAATTTGTTGGTTTCTTGACATTGTAAACAGCGGATGGCGGGAAGTTCGAAGCTATCTCAAATGATACTGTGTTTAGCTGATGTTAGTGTGTAATATGATTCTCTTCTGTTATTTTACTAGTATATGATACTGTACAACTTTTGGATCGGGCTTTTCTTCTTACTAAGTTACGTACCGATCGTTTCGTTCTTTAATAGAGATTAGGCTGTACTGTGGGGGCTAAATGTGCCTTGAAATGCACTTGGTTGCGTCAGCAACGTATCACGAATAAGAAACACAACCGAACAGGAAAAGCAGCACCATACTTCGTGGAAGAATACTAGTTCAGTGTTGCATAATATATCGTGCAGACTTTCTGCTATGTAACGGACTCAAAGCTGTAACTAGATATTCCCGTTACTATTAAGATCAGTGACTATTGAAAACCCGAATGCAGGCCTGGCTGCTAGGCTTCCACGAGGGGTAGTCAGTCTTGTCGATTTGATCAGTCGAACTGAACTCTTTAACCTGAAGTGTTAGACTTGGAGTCAAAGCAGATGCAAGCCAGTGCTATCAAAGCACGCCCGCCGAGAGGACTTCAGATTGATTGGCTAAGCCTATCAGACAAAGTCTCATGGTAAATAGATTCCGAGACAGATCAACTTCTCTCCCTAGAACGACGAAAGGATTTGCCTTTCCACTTTTCGCAATGGAACCAATTTGTCATCGTGCTATAGCAGTACGACGATACCTTGTCCATGCATCACATAATGCTGATCAAATCTTCAAAAAGAGTTTCAGGTCCTATATGGATTCATAGGCATAGAAAATCCCTGAAATAACACGGAGCTTGGAAGAATAAGTTCATATTCTCTGCACGGACAACTGTCTCTACATGTCCTTGGAGGTGAAAAATTGATGGCTTCAAAATCAAGTTCCATCACCATAGAGTAAAGATCATTGCGACCTACAGAAGTTTTAGGTTGGTGGTGATATCACGGCTGGTTTGAGCGTTCAGCTAACTATGCATTAGACTGATCAGTGTTCAAACTTCAAATCTTGATGGCTGTTACTATCTTTTGAGTGAGAATGCATACTGGAATGCTTGTCATGCATTTTCATCCAAATAACGCCATCGTAATTTCAAAAGATAGTAACTAAAGGTTCTCGTACACGTCTTGATGTCCTTGCTTATCGGTATCACATGTATGCCGGTAACATGCAAGATGCTTTGAACTACTATCGAAAATTGCACAGGACAATGTTGTACAGATCTAAATCAAGTCGTTTCCATAATGATATGATTGTTGTTGTTATTAGAGTTAACAACATTAGACAAACATCGTATACAAATAAGGCTATTTGAGTAGAATATCAGGAATCCTGTAGGAGCTTTGTCATGTCTCCTGCAACATAGAACACCACGACTTGATATAAAAAAGGAAGAATCTCACTACGTTAAACACAAAGTATTAAACTTAATAGCTGGAATTAGTAGAGAAACGAATAAGACAAACAATTATCCAGAAAGGCGACAAAGTGATGCGATCTTGGAAATACGAATGTAAATATGTTCAGGATGAGGGAATATTTAGGATGTAAGGTAGAAGAAAGCATATACCAAACAAGGAAGAGGCAAAACATAAAAAGCATTGGTCTGAGTACATTTGTGTTGCTGATAGAAGATCTGTCTGCAAATAATTAGTTCTCTTTGTCTCAGAGCAAAAATGTTCTTCATCTTAAGATAATTCTATCTGCAAACAATTAGATCTCTTTGTCTCAGACCAAAAATACTCATCGTCTTCAGATAAACACACACTGTTGAGGATATGTGTGAGCAGATTTACCCACATGACCATGGAGAAACAGAAAGAGTAGAATATATATATGAGGAACCCATAACCCATTAAGTTTTGGTTTTTGGAACCCAATTTATATGTGTATTCTACTCACGTTCAGATAAGACATGGTTTCTCCCTTTGGGCTCTCTCCCAAATCTTCGGACTTAGATTCCACAGTATTGTTAGACAACAGTCATAGCGCTAGTATGGTTATGACTGTTGTCATCAAAATGATCAACCGAAGAAGTTTTTGCAGGATCATGGCAAGGTTGTGCACTTGTAATTGTGTCATGGAATCAATTGAGATACGAAGCTAAGTTGCTTCGCAACAGCAACATGGAAGGGAATACATGTACTGGGTGTGTAGAAGTACTCATAGAGAACCATCAACTTTTTGTTTACTAGAATAAAACCGCAGCTATTTGCACACTCCTCTATAACACGGAATAGTAACGAGACCATTTTATATTTACATGTCATTGTTCTCAGAAATCAAGCACTAGAGTCGGAACGACAGAGACTCGGTATTAGACAAGCCACATGCGATGAACTACAATAAAAACCAGGGGAGTCAACGCTTGAATTATGCAGCTTCCGCAAATCCTACTCGAAGGTTGCCGAAATCGAACTCGGTGTGGTACCTTCCCATGAAAATGTCTCCCAAGATCCTGCATTTCAACACAGATTCAGTCAATTCAAAAACCATATCAAGATGATAGATATGAGGCGTCAGTAGCAACGAGCATACTGAATCTTCAAGTTGATAAGATGATGAATCAAAGACCGTACCACAGAGGTCCACGAGGCGGTGGGACATCCAAGGCAGTGAACCCACTGATGCACTGAGCTGCAGCGCCCTCGCCAACCTTCAGGATATACTGTTGAAACAAAACCCAGAAAGCTATAAGACACATGGAAAAAAATCACAAGTAATGAAAAGCATCCATCAACAAAGGGATCCTCAGGCAAGGCACAAGATAATGATCATGAATATGTTCCCATATGATGCTAGGTTAGCACAGGGCGAGGGCACAAATCATGATGAATATAACCTGATATGATACCTATGCTACCACAAAAGAGCAAAATATGATGAACTAAATGGCGAGATGCCACCGTGACTGGATTTTTTCTTGCCGCCATCAAGTCACACCAAGTGATGTAACTGCTACATCGACATATAGTAAAGAGGCAAATGAAATGCTAAATTAACAACCATTAGTCCATACCTCCTCTGCTTTCAGAGGCAAATGAAATGCTAAATTAACAACCAACCATTAGTCCATACCTCTTCTGCTTTCAGATCGAAGACTTTGCCACCGATAGTGAAGGAAACACTAGGCATAGAAGAAATGCCAGCACAGTCAACACCCGATTGTCCCATCGGGCTTGGCAAGCGCTCACATAGCTGCATGGATTCATAAGCACAGATTAGCAAAGGTTGGCATCACACACTTTTATGCCTAAACTAATTGATGCTACATACCTGATTAGCATAGTTCAGTATGAGTTCCTGGGTCTGGTTTTGTTGGAGTTGATTTTGCATCCATACGACCGCCATCTCACAAGCAGAGCACATAGCGTCACGCACTATTCCAGATGACTTCCCATCATTCTCCTTGTCAACTACACTCTCAATTCCCATACTGCCAGATGTGCATCATATAAATGGGGGAGTCCACGAATAAAACTCTGAATACAGAAAGTTCCTAATCCATTGAATCCCTCCGAATTTACTTGCCAGATGTCAAGGACTCAAAGCTTACCTAACACCACGAGTTCCATCAAACGTGCACAAACTGATTTGTGAGCAGACCTTCTTAGGTGAGGTCTGTGAACCACAGAGCAGAACAAGGGAGCATAAGCAACAGTTCAGACAGAATACCCCCCAAACAGGCTCTACTTATCGGGCTCTCCATCATATATAAACAACAAGATGCAGATTTCACGAGATATATCCAAATCCCAGAAATCTATACTGCTCTTACCTCAGCCAAAAGCAGTTCCAGAATTGTTTGGCCGTACTGGGAAACAACAGCCTTGCACTCCTGGCTAACAACTCCAGAAGCTCCAATGGCATGATTAATCATAGTTATCACGGACTGCAAACACCCAATATAATTTTATACATGCAGTTCATAAAATATAGAACGAACGATGAGGCTAGTCCAGTTTTGAAGGGTTAGTCACGGTCATCAAGGGGGAAGCCATCCAGGAAGTCTCAACAATGGCTTGGACAGTAGAAAGCAAAGTGGTCTGGCCCTCCAAGGCACTTAACTCATCGTTTAAATCAATAAACACCTAACTTGTTTACATTAACAGAGGCCTGACAGACTATTTAAATAAACAGATGCCTGGCCACCTAAGCCACTACTGACTACTTCGGCAGCCAATACACAACTAGAAAGCGGCCTAGCGTCATTTGTTGGTAGATTGGAGGATTCTAAATATGACTATAGCTTTTCAATTGGCTGTTTTTGCATTAATTGGTACTTCGTCAATCATGGGATCTACCAGTTGTTTCACAGCATTGGTTTAGCTAACCGCCAAATAATATGGCATGACAAACCAAACAGAAACCTCCAAAGATTAATAATTAGAAGACTTAAGTTTATAATGAGAGGCATGACAGCCGTTTCATACTTGCGATTGCATATATATAACATATAAAATAACTGATAAGCTATCAAATATGAACAGAGAAATATTTGATGAAATACAAAGGTATAAATAGTGAGGAGACTTACAGTAGGTCCGGCTAGCAAAGATGTCCCTGAATCCGCAATGGCTGAGCAACCCTTGCCACAGTATCCTGAAAAGTACATAGCAAAGTCAACAATAAGTACATCGCATCCAAGGAGAACGTCCAAAAGATCTAGAATGAACATCTTTAAAAGTACCTGTTGCTTTTCCATCGATAAGCACATCACTCATATCAAACTGTCCAGAACACAAGCAAATACACAAGGTCATTGTATGATAAGGAATAAAATGCACCAAACATTTTATCAGGTTATAAATATCTTTAGGAAGAAAAGGCAGCATACCTGCCAGTACCCCTTCTGTGTAACTGGGACATATGTATGCTTGCCCTTGTAGTGGCTAGGGTCAGATCCACCAAAGACGATTTCACCGCCTACCTCCTCATCTACCTTGCGATTGAGCCAGAATGAAAACACAGGCTCTTTCACGAGTCCTTGCTTAACCATGTTGTACCTAAGAATAACACCAATCCATCAATCAACATTTAAGGATTAAATTAAACACCTCACTTTACCATCACCACCTCACCCCCTCCATTTTGTAAAAAGGATTGAGAAGTACACCAGAACATAAAAACAAAAAGATTGGCACAAGCAAGAATCAACTTAAGTAACAACTGATTCGTGCATATCATGTGAAGCAACTAATTGAAAGGCATATAGACGTGTAATAGCAAAGCAAGCATACCACACAGGAACGGCATTCCCAACCGAAATCTCCTGGAATCCAAGTCCAAGAATACCATCAAACTTGGCAACCAAAAACGTGAGACTGGGCTCTCTAGTTGCCTCAATAAATTCCTATCAACAGTAGTCAAATCATATGATCATCAGTTGATCTTCAATCCCTAGTTAAATTGCCTAAACACTATGCACAGAACTCACGCAGCATACCTGGTCCTTGACAACCAAGTCACCGACTTGAACATGGTCCTGGCTGAAGAAACCAGAAATAGCTCCAGTACCGTAATGGATGTCAGCAGATTTCCCTGCATGTGAAAGTCAAATCAGTCGATATGGAGAGGTTAGGCGACCAGGTTCTGCAACAAACTTCCGAAGAAGATATGCTGGCACTCTAAAGAAAGAGAGAAGCCTGTATGGACAAGTGGCAAAGATATCCAAAAACTGCCCAAGTCATAGAGAGATGATAACTCACTTTCTAAAAAGGGAGGGAAAAAATATAAGATGCAAGTCGATCCAACAGTTGAATCAAGATCTTTCATCGCCCATTACTTAACTTGGTGCACCCAAGGAAAAAAGAGGAGGGCACGAAATCAATTGGTTGAGAAGCAATGAGTACTAACCATTTTTCTTGTAGGTACTTGAATCACTGGCCTTGTACTTGGCATGGAAGTAGCATGGTACCTAAATCAGAAATCCAAGGCTTTAATATTGAACAGAACAAAGGTATCTATCGCAGTTGAATGTTCCAAGAGCAAGAACTCACCGAAAAATAGCACTTTGATGATGGCACCCACAGATTAGAACTACCGGTATCGAAAATCACAGTGAACTTCTGGGGTGGAGTACCAACACCAATCTCACCAAAATACTGAGCATCCATGTAATTCTTAAGTCCAACGATATCAAGATCTTCAGAACCCAGAAGATAACCACCTAGATATTTTCTACGAATATAGGTCTTCAGTGGATCCCCCTCCTTGGACTCCAATTGTGAAGCAATCCGATTGTTTTGATCGAAATTCTTTTTCTTCAGTCCAATTCTAACAAACCCATCATTGGACTCACAGAACACGTGGGAAGCCACCGAAAACAAAAGCACTAGAGGAACCAAAGCCTTGATTTTGATACCCATGATGACCTGCCAAAGCATCAACACTGTTAGCATCACCTAGGATATAATCCAGGTCAGGTGAGAACAATAGAAATGAAAATTTCAGGCATAATAACTCAACCACAGCAGAAAAAGGGGAGTCACACACTTGAGCCCAAATAGAGTTATAATACAGGTTGCTAATGGCTTGATACTTGTTTGGGCCTATTATCTCCATCTCCACACGGCAAGTTTTCACCCAAAATTCTTCACACAAAATTTTCCCAAACATAACAAGATTGCAGCCTCAACTCAGGAAATTTTTAGATTGATCAAAAGAAGGTGAACACATAAGCAACGAAGGAACAATCAAAGAATCCACGATGTTCGGAGCCAATGAATACAAACTTATACTAAATTCGAATTCTGAGAAGATTATTATCCTCTTACAAATTCCCCTGGAATAAAAACATAGCTACATGATCACCAACAATGATCCATTTGTCTGTAACACCCTTCAAAATTAGCATAAGAAACCTTCACACTTCGAAAAATCCAACCAAGTTACTACTTATTCCAAAGATCAACGCATCAAAAACTTAACATGAAACCAGAACAAACGGTATGCTTACAGATGAGACTTCTTTTCTTTTTTTTGTTGACAACAAATACAGTCATATTTTGATTCATTGTTTTCAGTTTAGATTAGTATCTGTTCTAGTTTTCACTATATTCACTCGTAACACCTAAATACACATTTCAACCACACAACTGCAACAACGCAATGCCCAATCACTCATACACATCCACACACCGCTCGCGGCCACAACCTCGATCATCAAAGATAATCAACAAGAACCAAGTAAACACCACCGAAACTTCATCCTCGTCTAATGATTCTCACCCCCCCCCCCCCCCCCCCCCCTCCACACAACAAAGTACACACAAATTTCACAATAATCACAACCACAAACCCTGGAATTTTATCAACACACACAGCAACAATAACAGCACAGACCCTAACAGCAACAACAAAAATCTCCAAATCAAACCAACAAAAAAACCGAAAACATCCAAATCACAAACCAATTCTAACAAATAGATCGATCGAAACAACAAATTTGATTCCACGATTCGATTTCACACAACTCGACGAAATCGAATCACCGAGAGACAGATGCAAAACGCAGCGTTTACCTGACAGTAATGGAATCCAACGCAGAGCTTTACATCTCCCTCACAGATTCTATCTCATTCATTTATAGCACAAAACACAAAAAAAATCTGATAATTAAACCGATTGATCTGAGCCGTCGATTGCGTGTATACTAGAAAGATCTCCCACCGTTGGGTGAGTATCTGATAGATTCACGCATCACACACAGACCTCCTGGTACAAGCAAGGGATAACGAGCCAGTAGGGGGAGGATAGTGTGTGGTGGGGTGTATGGGAGTCGTGGTGGATGCGAGGATCTGTGGCGTTGATTGAGAGAGTGGGGAGGGAATGGACGGTGGGGATTGAGGGAGAGGGGGGTGAGGGAGTGAAACTGACGTGGAGGAGTGGTCCATTACGTGGCGTCGAAGGATGCATTATGGGTTGGTTTACAGTTTACACGCGACATTTGCCTGCTTCATCAGCAGAAGTTCATGGTTTTTGTGTATTCTCCTTTATGCCCAAATGATGGATTAAGCATCGAGCAAATCACATTTGCAACACAAAAAAAGAAAAGGGCCACTGATCAAATGTTTTCGGCATTGTTTGGTTCACGTTTGTGATCAAGGGTTGAATGTGACGTGGGATAAGATCATAACGATTTGTTGGTGTATGTAAATCATAATCGGGACGATTTGTGCGTGATTTTTCGAGTGAATAATCGATGAAAAATGTGATGAAAGATTAAAATAGAGGCAAAGATATAAACTATTTGGAGTTCCTTTTTATTTGTAACGTTTAATTCGTAGAGTTATGTGATGTTTCCACATGGTTTATCGCAAAAATGAACATTTCCCCTATTTCAGGAGTAACAAATAATGCACATAAACCAAAACATATCTGCAAGATACCGAATATGGGAGCAAGTGGAATAAAATTAAACGTACCTTGATCATTTGATGAATTTGATAAGTGTCGCATTCATTAGCAACCACCTTTATATTGTGTATAGGCAACGAATTACTAAATCCATGGAGAATGAATTGTATATTGAGTGCAAGCAAGAAATCAGGTCCATTCATGTGTATATTCCTTGATTAGGAACGGAGCGAAAACAATGATGAAACTAGCAATCAAATGTTGGCTAGATCATCACGATGTATATTTGTTCCCCAAAACTCGGAAATACAAATGCACAATGTATCTTTGTTCCCATACCAATAATTGAAGCTCCCCATTATTCATAGGTTTACGGAGATATACGTGAATTTATCTTTGCTTTGTGAACATTATGGGCATTATCTCCTCGAGTATGCATGGTTCAAGACTCTGATCCAATACATAAACTCGTACAAGCCCATCGGCCCAATTAATGCATCATGGGCAAATAAACCGGAATAATCTCCATCAGCCCTTCGGCCCATTTGTTTTGCAGGCCAGGCCCAAAGTATCTAACAAATCGGAGAATCACTCAAAAGGGTAACCACTCACGACTAGGACGGCAAATGAGATTACGTATAAAACTCGGTTTATGAAATAAAGTATTCGTACGTGTGTATTAATATTTCAGAATCAATAAAATCTTATATTGATAGATAATATTATATATAATTCTATTTATTTATTTTTTAATAAATTCTATCATAACGAGAAAATTTATAAATTTATTATACTAAATGACGATTTCATAATATAAAATTGGAATATAAGGGGGCTTGAATAAGCCGGAAAAGCACAATGCTTTGAGGCATTTCATTCGTAGGAATAGAAAAAAAATAAAATCATAGGAGTTATGGAGAGTATGGTGAAAGCCAAGCATTTTAGTAAGGGTTGGGATTCTTGTTTTAGTTCATGGAGGAGTTTGAATAATTATTATCATGCTGTTAATGGTCGTATTTGGGTTGGTTGGGATAAATCTATAATTTTGATGTAGAGTTTCAAACTGATAGTGATCAGATTCTACACTGTCATGTTAAAGGAAAAAATAGGCCATTTGAAGCTATTATTTCCTTTGTTTAGGATGGAATACCAATCAACAAAGATTGAGCCTATGCCAGAATTTGATAGATTTTGGGCAGTCGTGTGCTAAGTCTTGGTTGTAACTTGGTGATTTTAATGCCTATATTCGAGCTGAGGAGAAAGAGGGTCATGACCAGGTACAAATTGATCCATGCTCAGATATACTGGGGTGTTTACATCAGTTTGCTTTGGAAGATCGTAAAAGTAGTGGGTGTTTTCTCACTTGGTTTAATAATCAAGCTCCTTTCAATTGGACGAGAGTCAAGCTTGATAGAGCGAGCCCTTGCCAATCATCATTGGTATCATGAGTTTGTAAATAGTGAGGTTTGTTATCTTGAATCTGAAATATCTGATCATTGCCCTGGTTGATTCAATTATTTGAGAATGTTGTAATGCCTCCTTGTTTTTATTTCTTAAGTGTCTAGACTAAGGATCCTACATTCAGAGACATAACTCTGCACGTATGGAATCAAGACTTTGATGGCACTCCTATGTTCCTACTTATGCAAAAGTTAAAGGCCTTGAAACAGCCATTAAAGGAGCGGCATAAGAAAGGTTATTCCAACATTGCTGATAAGGTTAAGTTGAGCTTGAAAAAGCATTACAACTGTGATGTCAAGAAATGGTCATTGGCTCATGACGGAAGCAGGAGATACGATATCATGACGACCAACCAATCAGAGATCTTTAATTCTATCATCAAAGATTGTCGATCTGTCCATATTACTACATTGGTATAGTTCAAATTTTATCGCTGTAATTTATATTTCACAGATCGAAGGATGAAGTGTGAGGCAGAGATTGCTGAGGGGTTGGTGGTGAGCCCTTTAGTTATGCATCGTTTTCAGAGTAAGAAGAATAAGGCATACAGTCATGTCATCACTATATTCCACCACGATCCTCAGTGTTTCGAGGTGAAGACCGGTTGTTTATGGAACGAGCCAATCACCAAAGGTAACCACATTCATGAGGTCCATTATTTGGAACGCACATACACTTGTGAGAAATGACAATTATATCACTATCCTTGTAGCCACGCCATGAAGTGTTGTTTGCAATTTCATGTAAATCCAATTCCATACGTCGAAGACTGCTACAGGATGACCACTCATCTCAGCACTTGGACTCGTAATTCAGGGTTGTTTGTGATTCGAGTGCCTGGCAACCTTACGAAGGTCCCATCATCATGTCTCGGTCGGAAACAAAGAGCAATTGGGGCAGACCTAGGACACATCGTATCCATAATGAGATTGATGTTCAACGTGTTCGGGGGGACATCCATTGTTGTCGATGTAAGCAAGTTGGGAAAAACGCATGTAGTGGTCCCAACAGAGCCGGTAGTTCTATATCTTCACGACCTAGGTGCAAAAACTGCCGATAACCTGGCAATAACCGTCAGAACTTTCCTAACGAAGCCTCCTATTTAACCGTCACCTATTGTTTCACCCGTTGAAGATGTGCCCGGCCCCTTTCGACTCTGGAGAAAGAACTTCGAGCCCGAACAATACTCTTCGCGGATTGATGGGGAGATTGTTTCATCGTTTGTTTTAGATTCATCTATATTATTTCTGTTTCGAATATTGAGACAACTTTATAACCCGTAATAAAATAATATAAGTTATTCATCTCATTATTTATTAGTCATGTAATTATTTAATTAGATGTCATCCCGAATGAGATTATCCACTAGTCATTCCTTACGAGACAACAGTAATAGTGCTCCAACGCTCTCAGAGGTGGAGGACAAGATTATACACGAGTTCTCTAAACTTTCTATTTATGTATTATGTAGTTCAGATTTTTCACTTTCATTATTTCTGATTTATCATGTATTATGTAGTGTCGGATTTTGATGTCACGGATTACTCATCTATACATATGCCTATTGTTTTAGTTATATTCTAGTGTTCATTTATCGATCATTTCCAAAAATAATCATCAATATATCATAAATACAGGATTTGTTTGTTTGTTTTACCAATATTTAAATAAATACATTAACGGTCATATCAATTTATCTCCTTCCTCCCTTTCTCCCTCCTTTATTTGTGACAGTATGATGATAATCACATATTCATTTTCCCAAAAAAGTCAAAACATGAAGCAGAATGGCATTCTTTATAAAGCATGGATTGAGAATTAATTTGTTTGCGATTCTACTTTGAATTATATTTTTTTGTAAAAAGATCTGATAAAGAAAAATAAAATCAAGATGTACACTTATAAATGAAAACAACATTTATCATTCACTTTGTAATATGTAATCCGATGTTATGTAGTAAGAGCGTTTTGTATTATGAGTTTCATACATTTATCGTTTCATATAACAACTCTATGTTTCTTAATAGTTTTATTTATCGTTTCCATTCTATATGTTATTTTACATGAATATGAGTTTCATCAAGATAGAGATTAAACTACACATAGGAGGGATTTGATTGTCCGATCTCACCACGGAAGAAACCTCATGGTTCAGTGGATAACTAAAAATATTTAAGATACGTTTATTGAATGACTCTTATGCCCAATTGGTGGTCAGGATTTGAGCGAAGGATGACGCGTTTAAAACAAACTCCAAAATAGAAATCATGTACGCGAACGAGAATTCTTTCGATCTCAATTACATTCACATCGATTTTGAAAAAAAATTGGTTATGTTTCCTTCGTTATTGTCATTCAATGGGCAAATCGGCCGAACTTTAAGCTACCCAGGGCAATTACAAGAGGGCAAAGATATATCGAAGATCAAGATTCAGAAGTTTTTTTTCCAATGCATGCCGTCCACGAATTGGAGCGGAAAACTTTTGACCGTATGAGATTATGAATTATCAATATTCACCATGCCATTAAATGATCCTACAAATATATGAGACTGACGTCAGCAATCGCAGAGTTCCTACATGGCCGGCGATGAACCTCAAAGCCAACCACAAAACTTCAAACTCAAGTATGAGTTGAGAGAAAATCGTTATTCATCTTCATTATGTAGAAGACAAAGCACGGCACCGAGAGACACAAAACATGATTAATTTTTTTTATGATGGTAAACTGATTTTTCTAACAATTATTATATATGACTTTTTTTAATTCATAAAAAATTGAATCCTTTTCCTTGAGAACGATTTTATATCGTGGAAAACTATATGTTCAGATTCGATGATCTCCTTTTTTTTAATAAAGATACAACCAAAAATCATTGAAAATATCAAACGATTAGGACAGATAAGGTGCTGGAAGAAATTCTTCAGGAACACATCAAAGATGAAACAAATCCAATATTCTTAGTTCGTGGATATGAATTCGTTTAATTCAACATTCATATATTTAAGGTACTTATAATTAATAAAAAAATATCCATAAGTTTATTTATAATTAAAAAATCATATCATCGATATATATTGTTAAAACTTTTTAAGTTAGATCAATATAATCATAACATTTGATCAATCATATATTTTTTAAATTGATTTTTTGAATGAATTTTTTTACTATATCATCCATTATTTACTTAAGAAACGATAATTAAATTTAAATTTTTTTATATCACATAAGTATAGTTACATTTAAGTTTACATAATTATGTAATCTATTATGATATTTTATTGTGCAGCGCACAGATCAGTAGTTCAGTGTTATATAAATAGATAAAAAAATATAACAATGTTTAAAATATTTTTAATGAATTAGGATGTTATTAATCGGAATTTTATTAATAGGTGTGTGTAAGACTATTTTTCTAACCAATGGAAAACGTCCTATGTTTTTAATTCAAGCAAAGATGTCATGTGTTCTTTTTCTGAAAATGACGCAATGCGTCTTCTTTCAATATAATTTGAAAATAGATTTATTTTGATAATTTATGTTTTTATAATGTTAATTTATTAATTTTATTTATAAAAGAACGTAAAAATGTAATTCACTCCTCATCATTTGGATCGAATCATATATAAAGTATTCATTTTTATTCCGTCCTCGAAGTTGAAAGTCTCACACACATCACTCACAATTTATTTCGTCTAATCTTTTCGAACTCATTCCAAGGAATAGTTTAGTCATTTTAATCGATTACTCCTGTGATTTGTTGGCTGCTTGACCTGTGTGCCACCCACTGACGTCAATTTCTACTAAAAGTCAATCATCTGATATGTCAAAAATAAGATTTTCTAATACTTGCTTGAACTTTTCAATTTGCAATACGAAAAGTACGAACAAGGGTTTTTTCTTTTATATGGGAGACAATCTTTATGTTATTATGAATAGAATTATATATGTTTTTGTCTTTCTCAATTCCTTATTTATTGATGTGATTATCTGTGTTGTGTATTATTATTTAATATTAACAAAATTTTAGTGACATTAATATATTTCTTTCAATTAACTTGCAACTTTTGAATTCTTTAAAACTTCAATATATAATTGAGGAGTATATTTATGTTTTCGTCTTAATATATAACAAATTCATGACATCGATGATAAAATTATTGAAAATGATTTTTGATGATCGATCCCCATAGGTGAATCGAAATTTCCATAAATCAAACTGTTACAAAATAAAGGGATGAGGGAGTATCATTGTAGCAAAGCATATGAAGAACCAATATATTTGTCATCTACAATAGAACAAGATTAAATGCATCTCACTCTTTTAAATCTTGTTCTGATAAGAACCGCTTTGAGTTGCCACTGTGTGAACTAATGAATCAATGAAGAGTGTCGATCAACATAATGTCAATTTCTCAGATAACTATGCAAAGAAAACTCTAGCAGTCTCTTGAAAGCTGCCTACAAATGTTGAAATTTTATGATTGAAAATTACAGCTACGTAATTGTCACGAAAGAGCCGTGCATTTCATGATTTTCCTTTTTGTAAGCTCTCTTAATCATCCTTTTTCAGGCGTTATTCACCGTTACGTGTTGAGACACGATTAGCCGATATCATTGACCGCTCAAGTCGAGATTAGAAAGATTATAATAATAGGAATATATTTATGACTTGAATTATTTGGGTTCATTTAAATGTATGCTCTTTTTCAAATGTCTTTCTTGTGTGGTCTGGTCTTCCACTTCGATCTGTTTTGTCATTGGAAACCCAAAATCAATGGAAGGAAAGCGTGCGTTTGATATTTATCACAGCAACGTTATCCGATTAAAATATATTTAAACCTTGTCGACGAATTAATTGGATCAAAATTGCTTACCAAACTTTATCGAATTTTATTTCTCATGTTGGCCACGCCAAGTTAACAAAGCGGCTCACACAATAGCGGCCTTTGCTTTGGAGTGCGGACGAAGTGGGGAGTGGAGTCAATCCTTGTCCGACAATGTAAAGTGTCCATGTTATTTTGAAATATAGAATCTAATTAGATGACTCATTGAAAAAAAAAAAGAAGAGAAATCACATAAACAATCAATCATGGTAGAAAAAACTCATTTTTGGATTCTAACACTCATTTTTATAGGAAAATTCATTGGGATATAAAAATGTGGATAACAAATACATTAATTCGTCACCTACCCATGCCAAATATGTTTGCATAACAAATAACAGAATTAGTGACAAATAGATGGGATAGACAATGATGAAACTGTGATCTATGCCACGGTGAGTTGTGATGGTCACGTTGCAGCGAAGAGAGGGGTTAGGGCTTTGATTGAGAAAAATCCTAGCGGATAATAGAATGCTCGGAATCTTATCAAAATTAACTTGCCCTTGATCATGTAATTAGAAGGAAAAACGCCATATTATTGAATAAACTTTTTTTGACATTACGCACACAAATATGTCTCTATGGATAATGAAGAGGCTTAAACTTCCATATACTATGAACCCGTATAACAACATGAAAGGAAACTGTATCTAAAGCCGTTAAAGGCGCCTTATCTTACAAATAAATAAATAAAAGAAAAAACTATGAACATGTATTCTCATTCCAAACATGGAAAGAAACCAAGCTCAAAATGGAAACCAAAAGTATACAGAACTTTTTAGCCTAATGTTGTTGCATGCTGGTATTGCTACAAGACCCATTTCCAAGACCACTCGTCGCAGTCATCACATCCGCAACATTTTTATCAGACGATGTACCACGACCGTCACCACCATTGCCGCCGGCCACAATGTAGGACGATATGGCTGCTGCAACAGCGGCCGTGAAGTTAGGATCAGATGCAATAGCTGCCGTGGCAGCGCTTATTGTGTCAGCTGACAATGAATTAGCAGCTTGACTTTGGCTTATAACTTGTTGCTTTAGCTGATGATATAGTAACTGAGACTGATCTTGTGAGCTATGCAAACCAGAGAACTTTGATTGGCTAAACATTTGAGGCAACACTGACCAAAAACTTTGGGGCAGCTGCCCACCAAATGGGACTTGAAATTGGGGCTTCTGAAACTGTAGAGGAGTATTTTGTGATGTGGTGGTGTTGTTTGTTAAGTCCAATGTGACTGTAGGAAATGGTGCTGAGGCTGAGATTGTGGCCATGTTGTTTGATGAGCAAGGTAGGATTGTCCTTGCTAGGAAATTCGGGTTCATGATCCCCTCGGCGCTCGACATGGAGCCCGAGAGAAGCATGGTGGCGGCCGCTGAGGTGGTTGAGGCCATTGCCATTGCTGCTGGTGGTAATGGGTGGTTGTGGTTCCCTTCGTAGGTTGTTATCAGTATTGATTTGTCTTCTGCACACCTCTGAACCTGTTGAAAGAATTAACATGATTCATGAAGCTTAGTGACAGAGATGGTTCAGGTATTGTGCAATGTTTAGAATATATACTATAATGTAAGGGCATTGGACGGGGGCCATCGATCATCACGTACTTGCTTGCGAACTGGACAACCAACGGCCATGGTGCACCGATAGTATGCTCGTGGGCACGGGTTTCCTTTCGCCATCTTTTGGCCATACTTTCGCCATTGACATCCGTCGCTAATCTGTGTTACAGTACAGTATGTGAGCCTATGCGGTTCAATTCATGTGGTTGATCGAAACTTTAGCAACTCAATGAGTTAGATGCTAACCATTGGAGCTTCTGATCGGGCACGAACAGAGACACGGGCTTTCCTCATCGTAGTATCTGCAGCTTGCTCAACCACCTTCGCGTTATTCAACTTAGGGATCTTGTTGGATCCCCAACCTTGATCCTCTGATCCCGGACTCTCCTCCCTACCATGGGACATCATCGTGCCCTTATTGACCCGAGGAGAATCCGTTTGATCAAGCGTCCTCTCATCTGACGAAGTCTGAGACTGATCCGTCTTCTCTGCCGTGTCAGCGATTGGATGACCAAGGTTTAAGAACTGCCTAGCCACCATGTGATCCGCCTTCTCGGACTTCACTTGCACAACCTAAAGACAGCAATTCATAAAACTTCGTCAACTATGTGCTTATATTTCATCACATATAAAAAGAGTAGCATATTAAAGTTTTGATATGATGCTGATATTTCAGGTTAGGTAACTAGCTAGCTGGATGAAATACCCTGTTTTGATCTTCATCCTTGTCCTTTTGTTGCATCATCGCGACAAGCTGCAATTGAAGGGTGGAGTAGTTGTTCCTAACTTGACTTAGCATCCCTTTCAACCTCTGATTCTCGGCATTCGTTCGTTGAATCTCCATATTCAACATCGCCATCTGCTCATAAGATCAATATCGAAAGATACTGACAGTTAGTCCTTTGTCAAAGTAGTTTCACTCAACTTGTTTATGTTAAGGTGATGATGATCTGATGATATATATATATATATAGATCGAATAGTATGCCTGTTGTCGATCTGATCGAAAATGTTACCTCATTCTTGGTACGCTTATCGTCAGTATCCGATAAAACACCATCGTCGATGGTCGATTGATCACTTCTAGCATTGGCGACCGTAGTTGTAAGCTGCAACCCAGTCTGCATTCATTCATTCAACTAACATATCCAATTAGAAAGTATGAATTTTTGCTTAAAATCTTGTTCAATAATACTTGTGTTTTCATAATCAGTAAATCAATAATATGTGTTAATCTGTTCCAATAATCATGAACATTCTACAAATTAATCTGTGCGATGACTATACATACGTTTCGTAACAAATTTTAAAATACTAACATTAATTAAAATCAAAAACAGAGCGTTAAACTTAAACAGAAAATGATTAGTTGCTGTGTTGACTTACATTTACATCAGCATCCGATTTCAGAGCACCAAGATCCGAATTCTCCTTCTTCACGACCCGATCATCTTCCTCTCTTCCTCTCTTCTTGTTGAAAAAGTCAACCACAACCCTTTGACCACCACCACCACCCTCCTCATCCTCGGCGGCCACCTCGCCCCCACGTCCCTTAAACCGATTATCACGATGATCACTACCTTCAGTGTTATTAGCAGCACTATTATTACTTCCCTGTTCGCTGCCGTGATTATTCCTGTTAGTCCAGAACGGAATATTCACGACAGCAGCAGTCGGTTTCTGTTTCATTGAAAAAAAAGACGTAAGGTTGCTCGTGGGTTCGGACTCAAGGACCAACCCGCTTCCTCGTTCCATGGATCGGAGTCGAGGGTAAGGGATGATATAAGGAGGATTAGATGGGTAAAGTTGGAAGAAATGAAGGGTTTGTTCGTTGAGGTTGGGGACGAGCTAAGAGTGAAGAAGGTGAATTTCAAGGGTGTTTTATAGGGAGAGTTTGAGGAGAGATACGTGACCAAGTGATGGGAGAGTCACAGTCATAGATTGTTGGCAAAAAAAAGTGAAGAGCCAAAAGTTTTGAGATGGTGTTGAATTTGGAAATATGGGAATTGGAAATTATGGATCAAAGTTAAAGCAAAGAATTTGACAAATAAAATTGATTTCGTTGTGTTGTTCAAACTATTCGTATTACATTTCGTCTTTAATTGGATGTTTCAGAAAATACAAAATGAATTATATAAGTCATATCTTGATCTGATTTTAAAAAACATTTGATAGTTATCAAGATTTATAACGATTTTAATAAAAAGGATGACTCGACCGAGTCAATATTCAATTTCTATCTGATTCGAGATCTTGAATGCAATTTCAAAGATCAATCAAACAAGATCTATGATTTGATTATGTCATATATAATTTTGAATTTCGAGCATATTAAACATGATTCCAAGTACAATCTTAGTATATATAACAGTAGGGAAATGAGAGTGTGGGTCATCTAGTGAAAAATAAATAAAAAATTGTTAAAATTAAAAAACATTTTTCTAATCTCAATTATTGACTTATGTTAATTTAATCTTAGTCATTTATTTATTATTAGATACACATATATCATAATACACATTCCCTAAGCCATAACAATAATAAAAACTCATGTAATTCTGTCATGAACAAAATATATGGAGGATACAAGAAATACGCAATCTATATGTTATTTTCTTCGTCTTATAAAAATTATAACACTTATCTTATTTAGATCTTTCGTAAAACTTATAATATTTTTCAATTTGATAAAAAACTAACATCAAATCAGATACAGTACATTCATTAATTTTTCATACCGTCGTTATAATAAATTATACTTTTAATATTGTTAAATATAATACATAAATTTTTTAATTTAAATTAAATAATATAATTTAATTCATGAGAAGTAGAGAATATGTCATACAGACATTGTTTCTCCAATAACATTCTTACAACTTCGTAGTAATTACAATGACGGAAGGATGTGCGTAAGAAAGAGAGGGAAAAATAAGATGATGTCCAAAATCCACGCTCATCTGGTCAAAATGGAGATTGACTCGTTCTTTTCTTGTGTAAATAAATGATCGAAAATGAGAAAAGAGAAGAAGAATAGGCAACGGGTCCCGATTGGGGCGCCGCGGTCCACGTGAGGAAAATCGGATCCCAAGTGGGAGAACAAGCAACAAGTCATTTTTTTTCTTAGACTTATCTGTAACTCTGGTTTTATTAATTAATTATAATCATTTTGATTTTCGAGATACCATTTGGGGAAAAAATTCATAATGATTCACAAAATAATCAATTATTATGAAATATCAAAAACAATATAAGATATAAATTAAAATCCTAAAAAAAAGATAATTCATTGCATATCATTTACTTACAATAAATAAGATATCAAAAAAACATAATAATTAATATGATTAATATATAATATCGTCTATACTATAGAAAGGAGGGAGCAATTTCTTAATTGGTTCAGCATCTACTCTCAACACCTCTCTCGAACAAATGTCCATTTGAAATGTAAACATATATTTGGGTGAGAGTGAATGTAGGATAGTTGGATTTAAAGAATTTTTATATCCTATTAATTAAATATCTGATATAATGCTTGTATATTTTCGTGATATATATATACTATTCACATACAATCCTGATATTTAGAGTTTGGTTTGCAGGGCAAAATTGGAAAGGTGACACAAACAGTTGACCGTTTTGCCGGTGTGGTATGGGAACAGCGAAAGAGTCTCTTGCTTGGACTTTACAAAGAAGTTCCTCATTCTGCAATGGGGAAGGCTTCGCCGCAGGCCAAATTTTATGACTTTAAAAAGGAAGTTTGATAAAAGCTGTCTGTTGATTCTCATCATTGATTGAATATTCTTTGGAGACAAAATGAGACATTATTCAAAAAAAGCTAGCTGGATATGCCCCTCGAATAACATAAAGAGAAATTTCACGACTCGTGATGCTGTTTTTTTCCCTTCCGCGAACTATGAGTTCAGTTCGTCAAGATCTGTTTTAAAATCGTGAGGCTAGGTTATTATTTTAGAGAAATCTAATTATGAGATCGTCATAAATAGAATTAGAATATCAAATTGAGATAAGAAATAATCATACATGTATCTTGATCGTCATGATATGTAACGGAAAATATTTACGACGAATACGTGATTGAACATATTAGATCAACGTTAATAGACTCGAGTTTTCTAATATCCTGACAGCCGGTGTAGATGAGTCGTCATATGTAGCACGGTTAAGGTTAGAAAATGTGATCGATATATATAGAGATTAGTAATTATTTGACCTATTCATCACGAATCAATAAATATCTATCAACCCACACTAACTGACGTTATATTAAACTAAATAAAATCCGTCGTCTTATTTTATACCAACCAATGAACCCGACGATAATTAATATAACTCACATATAGAGATTTAGAGATTAAATCTAAAAATTGTATCCCTCTTAAGATCAGTCATGGATGACTTCGGATCATTGTAGAGCAATGTCGTATACCTACCGGGCTTAATTCTTTGTTGTTAGGTTTACTAGAATTTTTGTGCTCCTATTTGATTTAGAAAACACAGACGTTTCTTGAGAAGAAAACACCAAAGAAACTTCGTTTCCAATAGGTCAATGGAAGATTTTATTGGTTAATTAGCTTAAGAGTCACAAATTTTCCGAGCTATGTACAAGTTTTTCCTTGATCATTTATGGCATTGTCATCCAAAATGGTCCAAACGAAGAAAACTTGTAGAATAAGGTCATCAATCACACATCACATATACATATAATATATGTACAACTTTTCCACTTTGTCTTTGATTAAATTTGTTATCCTCATACTCTAAGCTTTCTATCATCAGTAAAGTACTATTTGTTGATGTTGGGAGTGTTGATCATGATACATCACAATAGCAAAAATATGTCTTCTATTCAATCGACTGTATATTAAAGTTGATATTTGCGTGAATTGATTTTTCATCAAAAATATGACTTTTTCACGCACACAGTATAAATATTTGTTGCTCTATATATATGACCCATATTTTCATATTATACTCTGGGATAATCTTAGAAACCCATATTTCTTGGTCTATTGATGATCTTAGAAACTATCATAAACGACTCTCAATGCTTTCTATATATAGGATTAGATAAATCAGTGATCTTAGCAACAAACACATAGTTTTACATAATCATGCCTCCGTCCTTGTTAGATATATATTTTCTATATATTATGATCGATTCGAATTTTTGATAGAATTAATTTTTCAATATGATTTCAGAACAGATCACAGATTCAATCCTTCTCTCCTTCATTGATTGCTACACATGTGATTTATTATTTGAACTTTGTTTAATATTTATGGACGGAACAATGCAAGTCTATATATTCTTGGCTCTACTAGTCAAAAGTCACTTACGGTATTCGAACATATATGCCGATCAGGCTAGCTATGAAAGCTGACTTATTGGATTTATTCCGCATATTAAATTACAGAAACTAACATGTCCACGTGTGGATAATTTTATTTATTTTCTATGTATTCGATCCAACTTGTAGTCTCATTTTTTCTCAAAGTCTATATATGTACGCGATTCACTAGCATGTATGATACGCAACTTGCTACTATAAGAAACTGGAATGACCTAACCTTTATTTGAAATAGTAATAACGACCAAATGTTTGGAAAAACATGATGTAATCCCTTTCGTCTCTAAGATGCGTGATTTTGTCAATGAACCAAAACATAATACTCCTATCAATAAGTTTACGCGATTGGTTAAGCATACACAGTTTTATCCTTATTTGTACATAAAAAGTGTTAAGATATACATTAATAATGAAGTTTTTACTAATAATTTGAATTTTTATTAAAATTGATTTTTCGAAATGATATCAGAATAGATTAAGATACTCGAGATGATATCAGAATAGATTAAGATTATAAGTCAAGAGTTCCTCCCCCAATTTATACATTTCATATCCCTATGGATTTTACTGAGTTAATTTTTCTTCACTTTGACGTCTATAAAATGAAGGGACAACAATCAAAGCCATTTTTGAAGGGCAACTATATAGAAGTATGAACACAATAAAGTAACATGAATGGACCGTTGTCTCTCGTCTTCTCCTGTTATCTTCTAATATTTGGCTGATTTGAATTCAAAGCACAAAGGTGACGTTCTCATATTGAAAATCCATGTTAAGTTAAACTTGAGATACTTAACCCATCAAAATCAAGAGCGACTTTTTTGTGTCTTTTTGTTTATATGCATAAACATGAGACTTATTAATCATACGAGAAAATAATATAATCAAAAGAAATTTTGGTTCCGGGAATCTATTCCATCACCCCAAAGACCATATTTAGTGAGGGTGATAATCGCGTAGTTCCAAATTAGTAGATAAGAATTTTTGGACGGCATTGAAAATATGTGTGGATTATGGTCGTTGATAATAACATTTGACACTGCAGTGTGTCGATGTTTGATATCAATTGATAACATTATGGCATACAATAAACATACCGCTAGTTTTATTGTCGAATAAAATTTAAAAGAATTACCTTCCAATAAAAGTTAGAAGAATTTACGTTTTTTCCTATAATTAGGAGCATAAAATTTTAACAGATCTGAAAGATAGTCCCGCTACATGCGATTCGTATAATTTGTGTTACAAAAAGCATAAAATTTTGATTAGATTATTTCCTAGTGCTTCATATGCGAAGCAATAGTTATTTATTTGTTTACATCGATAGTTATTATAATAACATATTTTGCAACAAAAGCTGGAATAGCTCAGTTGGTTAGAGCGTGTGGCTGTTAACCACAAGGTCGGAGGTTCAACCCCTCCTTCTAGCGAATAAATTATTATTTTTTTCCTGCTTTAAAGCAGTGAAATTTTTTTCATATACTTTGTTTTCTGTCTAAAAGCAACTAATTTTAATTACCATCAAAATTGTATCCATAAACTGAAACGATCATGTATCAATATCGGAGTGGTAATTATGATTTTAGGAGTCAACAGTTGGATGTCATCTCCGCTACATGCATACTCTAGTTAGATTTTAATTCTATACGATCAACGGGCGCCACGAGCTCCATCATGTTGTGTCAACTTGATCACAGCCATACATTTATTTCATCATGTTATATTTAACCTAACATGAAATAATTGTTTTGATATGGGGCAATCAAATTGTTTATTGTCATGTACTCAACAAGCTGTTAACTTGACTTTTTATAATATTATTTATATAATCCGTATTATATATATATATATATATATATTATCAATGACTATGTATAACTATTTGAAATCACACATAAAACCTAAATTAGTTTATGTGTGATTTATTATTGATGCTTGATTTGATTTTATGTGATTTGATGTGATTTTCAGGTGTGATTCAATAGGTTGTTTGTGACGTCACGACTTTAGAAGGCCATCTCTCTATTGTTCGTAATAGAGGTAAGTCCAATCCTTTCCCGATCCTGCTTGTGACAGGATAATTGCACTGTTGTTGTTGCTATTTTGTAATGATGTTATAATATAAAATAAATATATAAAAATATTTGAACAATATGTATAAGATAATGAAAAAAATATCACAAAATAAATACACTAAATATAAATCATAAATATTATGTCTATAGAACCAACAAAACTTGATTTCAAAATAAATCAAATTTTAACATAAGAAATATGAATGAACTTTATATATTTAAATAAAAATATCCCTACAAACAACCAATGATTCGAGATTGGAACAATCATATGCTGTTAAATATAAATGCAATGATTGAGAGGTTGTTCTCTAACATTTTTAAAAGGTGTCTCACTCCTTGCCATATTGTTAGAAATCTTATAAATATGTACTATAATCATTCAACATGGATCAAGAAGTTTGATTATGTAATTAATATGACAAATTATGATCAAAATCACGCTACCAAAACTTAAAAAACGTACTTACATAGACTCGTTCAACGTCTAGGCTAGATCTTTATGATAACTTTGACTCTGGATTAGCTCGGTCTAGATATATATTGGACTGTAATTAGATTAGCTTGCAATCAAGGTAAGCTAATAAACTAGGAAATTGAAATTCGGGGGAAAAACATATCTATGTATCAGATAAGGTCTTGAATATATCGTTTATCAATTTTCAAAGTTAAATAAATGGAAAAAACATGGACTTGGTTGGACACCAGGAAAAAAAGACGCACGTACCGAAGACTTTTGGTTGAAGCTTAATTGAAAGGTTATGATAATTCCCACTTTTACAAGGCAAATAAAGAAAGATATTGTTCACTTAAATTGCACGTATGTATATGATGAAAGAATTGATCAAGTTATAAGTTGTAAGTATATATTCTTTCTGGCCAACAATACTATAATCATACCAAAGAAAAAAAAAGGGAAAATATAATAAGAAAAAAGTACGATGCATGAATTATATGAGAATTAAGTCCAACACAGCAACTCACAATTTAAGTCGAGAGAGACATACACCCTCCTCCTTATCGTAATAAGGAGCCATCGAGAACATAATATCAAATCGTGGTTTTCCTATAATAATTTTGAATACTTCAATAGAAATTTAAAGACAAATTCATTTTCATATCTTAATAATAATAATCTCCAAAGTTTCCATAAAATGTTAACGGTCATTGCACATTTATAAACCAACTCTGTTTAGAATGTGTCTATCGTGAGGGGATGCACTATTACGGTGACGAAGTATTAATTTCAGTGTAATGCATTCTCAAGTTGTTTGTACGTGATTGAATGTTTGGTGGTCCGAGAAGTAGATCAAACAATGTATATATATAGTGGAATATCAAAGATTGTGAAATATAGTGAGATTGAGACACATGGTTAAGCTTGAGGGTGTTAAGAAAGACTTCAAGATTGAACATAAAAATACTCTTAGAAATTGCTCCGGAACCAAGTCATTGAGAATTTGAACTCTGGATCTTGATGTCAATATCTTATGATATCATTTTATTAAAGATTTTCCATTAAAATTTTGATTCCTTTGTAAAAGGCCCGTACTGTATTTTTGAGGAAGTAAAGTAACAATAACGTTGCCTACTTTATTTTGATTAATTACACGTTTGGTTTCGAGTTACTCCTTCCTTCCAAGTGATAATCGAGCGAGTATCATCCTTTTGCTCATAGAAACGACCAATGCAGGGTGAAAATGTATATTGGTTATGGTTTGTGACGCTTGTGAAGGAATGTTCTATCAAAGTCTGCTACATGAGCATAAAATTATAGACATGATTTAAATCTCGATAATCGCAAAGATTTGAAACTGTGTAGCAATATATGTTTATTTGAATCATGCATATTCTTGTTTTCTGAAATTTATCAAGTACTCGTTTAGAACACATTTTTTGGGAACTTCTTTCTTTTTTTTCTCGAAAATCATGGGCAATATAATATGTCTCTGGACTTCTCGAAAACTGCATTTGATGTCCAGTCTGGCCCACAAGCAGCTCAAGGATTAACATTGTACTTGGGTTAGTTGGGCCTCACCTAGCTGGTCTGATCGATGCTCAGATCGGAGTACGTTGAATTCTCACCGGGCTCAAATAGTTAGAATGGGCCGAGGGCCCATCACTGATATCTTCAAAAGCAAAACGGTCCACTTAGAAAAAGAAGGGAACATGTAGCATAACTTGCCCATGACAACTCCAATGCTTTTTAAACTTTTTGGTCATCAAATCGTAACATTTTCCCAATCTCATCTCATCACAAAACAATCACACACACACACACACACAAGCAAGCAAGAAAAATGGTTCGCTTCATACTCCAAATCACCACACTCATCACATCCCTACACATCTCTCAGATTTCATCTCAATCAAGCCTGTGTAGGGAAAAATGTGGCGGCATCACAATAAACTATCCGTTCGGCATTGACAACGGCTGTGGCCACCCTTACTATCGCCGCCTCCTCGTCTGCACGGATCTCAAGACCCTCGAGCTTCGTAACCCGTCGGGCCGGTACCCGGTCCAGTCCATATCGTACACGGACCCACACATCGTGGTTTCGGACCCGTACATGTGGGGTTGCCAAGATGGGCCCAACTTCAGGCCCACCAAGCCATTTAGCCTAGACACAAGCACCCATCTCACGTTGTCCAATATGAACGAGTACTTGTTCTTGAACTGTAGTCAAGATCATGTTCTTATGGGCCCAAGGCCTGTTCATTGTGACCGATTCCCCGATCGATGTTACTCGTCGTGCGACAGCTCCAGTTACCTGTGTCGTAACTTACCCGAATGTAGCTCCGTTTTAGTGGGTGTGACGTGTTGCTCTTATTTTCCTAAGGCGAGTGTGTCGCTTAGGTTAATGTTGGAATATTGTGCTAGTTATACCAGTATACATTGGAAAGAAGTCGCCACGACTCAGCCGTTGGATCGTGTGGCCGAGTATGGTATAAGGGTGGATTTCGAGATTCCGGTAACTATGAACTGCTTGATGTGTGAGGATCTAGCTAAGGGAGGTGGAAAATGTGGGTTTGATGCAAGGACGGAGGAATTCTTGTGCCTTTGTGAGCAAGGCAATGCCACCACTTTTTGCAAGGGTTAGTCTCTTGCAATTCGATTTTAGTTTTTTTTTCCCTCTATGATTGATTCAAACAAGCGTATCTATAACCTAAATATCATAACTAACAAAAAGTTCTAAACCTTGCATAGATCATCGAAATCTTCCTAAGCAAAGCCGACGGAGGGGAGCTGTCGCAGGTAACATACATATAACCCTGCTAATTTGCAATACTATATGCGAGCGCTTCGCTTATAAGTTATAATCCACAAAGGTGGTTAATGTATATAGAGTAGGAAACTGATTAGTGAATTGGAGTTTTATGTGCAGAGACTGTTGCAGTTTCAGTTGCTGGAGCAATAGGCATTGGAGCAGGGGTGTTATTGTACTTGAAGCAGAAAGTGAAGAGAGCTAGTGCACCTGTGACCTGTGGAGTTCAAAGCAATAATAACAGGATTTTTTAGCACAAGAGAAAAAAGTGACTCAACTTCTAGCACAAGCTCTATTACAATATGTTAATTATATGTTCTAATGTCTAGCTACATGTTGAGGTATGTGATGGGTTAAAATGATTATCCACGGGATAGTGGATATACAAAAAATTTCCTTCCTCACTTTTCTGAATCTTTTTGTGACTCTTTTTTTATTATCTAATAATATTGCTAAAATTTCAATACTCTCGTCAATATGTGTCCTGATATAATATTGAGAAATTAATTTAATTTTGATTAAAATTTCAATACTTAAAATTTCAATACTCTCAAATCTATAACGTTCACTTCAATTTTTGTGTCTAAAAACGATATCTATTATTGCTTACGTGGTTATTTAAATGCCCAAAATGTAACAAACTTCGTTGAAGTCCTAGTACTAGAAGTTTGATTAAAGTATATTTTTTCCCATGTAAACTGAAGTCAGCTTTGAAGATTATGCAGCTCATGATCATGTAACAAACTAGTATAACAAATGTCAACCGAGGAAAAATTTGACTTGTAGTGTTCATATCTTACAAGAAATTAATTACACATATTGGATTCATAACGGCCTGATTAAATATCTAAATAATGTACGGTCCTCACCCATTAAGTAAACTATCTTGATCTTCACGTAGCCAAGCTTTCAACAAATCTTATCTCACATGAAAAGTTCAATAAGCTTCAAGTACATGCTTTTTCTCTTAAAAGAAAATGCGAAGGGATTTTTCTTTAATCTGTTTGTAAATCGGATATAAAACTTAAACCGACAATTATCGATAAATTCATCATCACAAAACAATTTTACGTCGTCCAGTGAATTTGAACTCTTGATCTCTTTCCATATTTGAGGATTAGCTTAAACCGCTTGTATATGGGGGTGGAGGTTGCCCCCAGTTTAAGTACATGCTATACAACTATGGACAATGATCTTGCAGCATCAAATAACCATTTGATAAATGAAATCTGCTTTATTTATCAATAACCTATGATTTACAAAATGAACAAAATGGTTAGAATATACATAGCATACATCGTCGCTACACGAAATACAGTTACATATATCCATGTAGAGATGATGTCTATGCATAGCTACACATTCCATAATCACAAGTCCTTCCTTTCTTGCACTTATTCCCGCATCTCCCGCAATTCTTCTTATCATTCCTCGTGTCGACGCATTTACCTTTGCAACATATCTCGTGATGTTTACACTTCAATCCGCATTCGCCACAATTATGGTTGTCTGTTTCGACATTGACGCACTTCTTCTTACAACAGTCCGGTCCTGGACTTCCCTTCGCGTGACATATCCTAGGGAACTTTTGGCATGTCATCTTGTGTGACGACTTTTTCTTTTGAGACAAAAGACGACCCCTGAACCCTAGAAGGAACGAAGACTGAGACGGAGCCAAGTCCTCGCCCTGAGAGTCCTCGTCTAACTCATTCTTCATAACACCTTTCTCTTCATCATCATCTGTATCTTCTTTCTGTGCTATGCAAACTTTGCCTAGGATCAACGTTACGAACAAGGTCAACACCACGATGAATCTTACCGTCTTCATTTCGAATTTGTTTTGGAGCCAAAATGTATGAAAATGTAAGGAGTATTTGGAACAATAGGGCTTTTTATTAGAAAGCTTATGGAGTATGTGTCATATGCTTTGTATGCGAGGGGTTATATATGCTTATTTATATGAGCCAGTTAGTTAGTGGAGTGGTCAAATTCAATGGTTGCAAAGGGTACAAGCAAACCTAATAAGTTAGGCTAAAACTAGCTGGCTGACTTGAGAAAAATCTATAGCCATCTAATTTTGCTTATTAAAATACGATGATCAAGTTCATTCGTAGGTATGTGCATACTAAATATAGTAAGGCATTTTTGTGGGTATATTTCCATTATGATGGCGAAAACTCGACTTGTGTCTATTATATGTATGAGTATCTTTCATATCTTCATGATGATAAGGTTAACCAATATTGGTAGTCATTTTTGCGTGCTAGCTAGTAAATCTAAAGAATATTTACCACATTTAAAATGCTATTTTTAGAATATGCTGCCTTCTTAAAGAGGAGCTTGAAGGGGATTTTGGGTGTTAACATTTGATGACGTAATTCCATATATATATATATATATATATACACACACTAGGATAGTAGGATATGTTTCAAGTGTGATCGACTCATTGGTAACATTTTCATAAATATTAAGTACATATTTGAGTCTGGATCACAAATTCATATATATACTCCCCGTGTCGACCCAATTTAATTGAAAGGTTTTGACCCGTAGAAGAATTTATATGTGTGTGTTAAATTTTTTGTGTTAAAAGTGAGTGAGAGAGAAAGGAGTGGGAAAAAAATATGGAGTAGAAATAATAATGTGACGAGTTAATGTGATATAAATTAACAATATTTTGATAGTTTTATATGAAAAAAATTTTTAAATAAAAAAATATTTTATTTATTTTAAGACGATTCAAATAACAAAATATTTGAATTAATTTAAAACGGAAGGATTATTATTTTATTGAAAGTATCACAGATTCATATAGTATTATAGTATTGAGTTAGGTTTGTCTAAGTATTGCTCTCTAAGTTATTTGCAGGCAAACTTCGAAGACATTAAAAAAACAATCTTTTCATATTACAAAAGAAAGGCAAATATCTTTAATGTCATCATTTAGGTGTAATGCGATATACTCGAGTTTAATCTGAACTCGATAATTATATCGTGCACTGAGTATGAATTTGGTCACCATAGACGAATCCTAGAAATTCTCGAACCAGCCCACACGTTCCATTTTAGCCGTAAATAAAATTCAAGAGATAGTTATACAAGCACTTTCTATGCAATAGTCAATCCCTTGAATATCATATTTTTCTCTGTCTCTTAAAATTCCAATTAATTAGTTGACTTCGAGGATGTCCTGTACATAGCCAAGTCATAATGGGATTGTGAATCAAAGTCCCATGTGTAAAATGAAGATTCATTTGCAACGACATTTGATCTTTTATCTTGTACTTCTGTTAACCAATTTAGAATGATTTTCTGTGGGGTCCATCAAAATCGAAACGAAACCATCTTGATGTCGCCGTCGCAGTGAAGAGAGATGAAAAAACTGTGACGATTAGGTTAGAATTCGCGTCTGATCTCTCTGTCCCGAAGATCAACGATCGGATTTGATGTGGACTCTGTCGGATCGATGATCGGTGGCGACCGGGGGGTGATTCCTCATGCCGATCGGAGATCGCGGGATCCATCAGAGGCGAAACCCTAACCCTAGCTTTGGCGATTGAAGAGAGCGGTGACGAACCAGGGGTGAAGCCCTAGGACGTGACGGGATTGATTGGTGTTCTAAACCCTAGAACCGTAAATTGGATCGAGCTTTTTGAAATGTTGGGTCTTTAACGGTGGTGTTTGTTTGAAAAGTGATCCGATCCAAAAATTGCCTTTTTTGTTCGAGTGCCTGATCTTTTAGTGTTAATTATTGATTTATTCAATGGTCTAACCACAAATAATTTTTCCCTATTCGCATTTGTGTTTTATGTTGATCCTGTTTGAGTTTTGTTTTATGCAATGGTCGTGCAACTGAGCACCATTAGGCTCAGTTTCGAATTGCTTTCATAGTATTGGGTTGCTAGCTATGTATGAAGTGCAAGTACTCTTGTTACTGTGGCTTTCAGGCGGTGCAGTGAAGAACTTATATTCGAAGGTCATGTGACTATTAACAATTCTGTCTGTTAAGAACCTCAGGTGAGAGATCTTGTTGTTTCCTTGAGTATTTGTTACTTATGAAGATATGGTGTAGGGTTTTCTAATTCAAGAACATTAATTTCTTGATGCATGCCAATTATATGAGACAAGCTGCTAATAGATATGTATTGCTTGTATGCAGACAAAGGTTGATCCTGCTAAAGATGGTATCTATGTGAAAGCGAAAAGGCTTTCTAAGAAGGTTACCTCCCAAGGTGCATCTTGCTCTGAACAAGCAGCCTAAAGGGTCAGACCAGAGGACTGGATTATAGCTCTATGACTCTCTACTGGTATCCTTTCCTTGAGTGTTTCTTCTTTAAACGCGGTTTTCTTGTTAACCCGAGTACCATTGCAGATACATATGCTCTTCTGGAGAGAAAGAATCCAAGTCTGTGTTGGATTTATCTGAAGATTATCTGAAAACCTGGGCATGTCTATTGTATACTGTTAACTGATACCCTAGTGCCATCATGATATGGAAGTTCTCATCTTCTTACCGTTCTATCTTCTTGTAGGTGTTTACAGATTTTCCAATGTCAATGCCAGATGGACTTGTCCCCTGGGTCTTGTGCTATTATAATTGGACATGGAGGTTGTCATCCTTCTTTTTTCAAGGCACAACAAAGGATCTTTCTCCCATATCAGAGATCCAGCTATATTCTTTGTATTTGCGGTTCAAGATTGACGAAGTACCTTTGTGGACTAGACCAGGATTTGAACTGTTTTTCCGTGTAGGTTTGAAGTAAATTAGCCATGTTGTTTTCCATTTTATTGAAGAAAAGTCCTCACCGACCATGCTTTACGATCCAGTTCTTTTTTCTCATGAAATGATTCATACCTATACACTCTGAATTCTGATCCATCTATATGCTGATACCATCTACACAGGACATGCCCTTCATGACATGCTCATCTCCTACAAGCTGAAACAACTCAAACAAGTTACTGTCGACATCAATTACAGCAAAATGCCCTTCATTATACCCTGCCGCCGCCACAAGATGGAAGGTCTAATTGACTCGGATTTCAACATTGTTGCTACAATTTCATAAAATGTCTTCTTTTTTTACTTGCATTTCAGTATTTGAATTGAGCTTTTTGAGATGTTGGGTTTCAAACAATGGAGCTTGTTTGCTGAAAGAGAGTTTGAGGTAATCATCATTGTTTTATTCGTTCTAACTATGGTGATGATTCGTAGTCGCTCTAAATTTTTGTGATTACATCTTGGGCAATAGCTCTTGTGTAACTTTTGTTGTATTTGTAGTGCAGAATGAGGGAGATGTATTATCCAAAATTCATCATCCGAATGTGATTGCTCTTCTTGGCTATTGCATACATGGGAAAACCAGATTTCTTGTTTATGAGCTGATGGAGCAAGGATCACTAGAGAATCGATTACATGGTAATATTTGGTATTAACTTACACATACATAGTTTGTGGAGAGCATTGTGTTAAGATGTAGGAGGCTTAATTTAGTGTCAACAGAAATAGTCTCTCGCTCTGTAAGAGAGAGACATAGACAGTATACAAATTCTCTTCCGGGTTGACATCGTGACAAAAAACTTTGATTTGGAGCTGCTATGAGCCTATGAGTGATTTAATGGGGAAATTCTTATAACCATGTTCTCCTAATGTTAAAGGGCCTTGTCATGAATCGTCTTTGACGTCGGATATTCGAATAAAAATTGCTCTTGATGTAGCAAGTTAATTTCGTGAAACCTCAAAACCCTCGTAGCAGTCATTTGTGATTTCTTATTCAGTGTGTGTATTTTTCCATAGAGATCTTTGGTGTCTAACAATTTCATAAAATCTCTTCCTTCTGCTTTTTGAGATGTTTGGTGTCTAACAACAATGGATTTTGTTTGCATTTATTGGCATACCTTCTATTCATAGTGTGAAGTTGTAGGACCGATGCAGAAGATGAAATGGAGATGTACTTCAAACCTCTTGTTTTCTGATGTCTTTGCTTCACCTCTGCATTTGGTTCAGGATTATATTACACTGCTCGTATGTAATGGGAAAAACCAGAATCAAGCAAGAGATGACTCGGATGCTTTTCTAGGGGGATAAGAGTGTGGATTTTTTGTGTCTTGGATGCATATGCTTGGAGTACTTATATCATGCCATCAACCCAGTTTCAAATTAATTCTCGTATTCTTCCTCTAGTTTGATTATCATCCATGATTAACCTTCCTGTTACTTTCGAATACATGCAGTTGTTGAGGATGCTTCCATTAACCTTCCTGTTACTTTCGACCTATAAGACCTGCTTGTATGTCTTGAGTAGTAAATGAATACTTGGGTGATCCTTCGGTTGATTTTTTTTGTTTATTCTATCTTTTAGTGTTGGAATAACTTTAAAAATTGATTTTACTCTACGTTTTTTGTCATTACCTCTAGCAGGATCCATCAAGCTTGCTTTTGTTACTTTATGTTTGGCAGGCTCTGGAATCTTCTTCTTGAGAATGGGAAGAAGAGTAAAAGCTCAGCATCTTCCAAACAGCTAGATCATGGTGCTGTAAGATCTCAAAATACCGAGGATTCCCAGGAATCTCTTATCGAACACATTTCAGAGCTTCTAGGACCCACAACCAGTCATCTTTGCAATTCAGAGGTAAACATAACGATTTTGTATTGCATAGTAGACTTAGATAAGTAACGATTTCGTGTTGCATAGTAGGTTTAGATTAGTAACGATTTTCCAATGTTATTTGAACTTACCCTCCATATATTAGCAGGGAAGATGAGCTCTTTACACGATTCTTAAAAATATAAGACAACAGCGACACGCGAGGGCCTTCTTCATGTGAAGGATATCCCTTCTAAAGGGATGCATAAATTAGACAAAATTCAGATCTGTTTAAACCTATCCTCATGTAACTGTTCTTCTCGGCCCTTGTCATGCAGAAGAAACTCCAGAGGTTCTTAAATTTAAAAAGGTTTGTTGGAGCTGTCCTTTGAAGTTTCTATCTGATTTCTGGTTAAGTTATTCTTGACTTAAGCAACTCTCTACTCTAATCAGCTCTCACAACTGACAAGTGCAATGACCCGTCACATGTATGCTCTTCTTTGTTAAGAAAGGACTCTGCTTCGAGAAATGAATCTTCTCTATTAGGTAAATATCTGCCTACTTTGTCCCCACGATTAAAAAAAAAGCCCACATTCATGATATGTTAATTTGCACAAAGATATTTACACTAGCTTAATCCTACCTTAGTTGGGGATCTCCATTCCATTTTTTCAAGTTCAAAGTCTGTATAAACGACAAGAGTTGTGTTTGGGTTGTTGATGATCATTTGGTATTGAATCATTATTTATGAATCAGACAAATTGTTGTAAGAATAAAGGCCTGGAAGGAGGAGAAGCCATTTGTTACTTAATAGTATTAAGCATATTTTCATTTTTCTTGATTTTTTTAGAATGGCATTTTTCTTGCTTTTATTGCTTATGATTCTGATAAGATGTAATCTGAACCAGATGTTTCTCGCTCTATCCAATACAGAGTTGATGCTGTTAAGAGAAGTGATGCTCATGCAGCAACAACTCTCATATGTCAGAGTAACAGAATCAGGCGTAGTGTCTGGGATGGGTTGGGAGCATCAATGGTCACGAACCTTGGTATTAATGGAAGTGATAGTAAACTCTGGTGAGGAACCAGGTTGGCCAACATCTATCATTGCCTGAAGCTCTCTTCATCCTGTATAATGGGATTGGAGAAACTGGTGAATTGAGTGAAGGAGATCGGACCAGTGCTCAGTCTAATGGGATAAATCGTAATGATGGTACAGTTCCTAGACAGGCACCTATTGATAAAATTGGACGAAAGCGTCACTTTGGTCAGTTGATGAGGCATCTACTGGTCCTGGCGCTTCATTTATGAAGAAAAACATGAATAGCAGTTGTGAAGAGGTTGCACAAGCTGTTGAGAGACAATTGCTGATGGTGAAGCGCCTACGAGCTACTGGTTCAGTATGTTTCTTCCACCCGCCATGTTTCATCTTATCAACTCCTTCGATTTATTTTGAATTGGTCTAAAATTTTGTCATCGTAACTTTGCAGAAATGAATCCATTAAGGTGTGTGGCCCTCTTAGTACTAGGATTAAGCTCTGGTCGTCTTATTGGTTTACCCTTTATTTGACTGGGTAGGGTATTCGACTCTGGGAGGTGGATATGAACTTTACTTTGGTTTCATCAAACCAAATAAATGTTGAAGATATTTTGGAGAACATCGGATTGGGATAACAGTAGACATTCCTGTTTGAATTATCATACCTCAGACCAATCAGCGCTTTTGATAGTCTGTCTCTTTTTTCCAATGACTTTGTGCTATGTCTTACCCTCTAACTATTTCAAGCTGTATTTTCCAGTTGGGTCGTGATGTGAACTGAAAATTAAGCATATCAAAGAAACTTCTGAAGTTCTGTAATTTTAATCTTCCTCGTATACAAGGATTCTATCTCTTATCTCTCGTAGCTAATTATCGTATCTCATGTACGGTGTCTGATAAGAATCTTTTTTTTCCCAATGCTAGAATTTCTTGTTTGCATCCAAGGATGAGTACTCGCAACTGAAAGCCATTGACTTTAGGATGTCACACTTTGTGAAACCAGGTATGCTGAAGCCCAATGACTTATGAAATGCATTTGTTCAGGGTCATAGAAATTGTGAATGAAATCTCGATGTGTGGAACTATATACTGATGAGAAACTCATCGACTTTATGGGAAGTGCTTATTATGTCGCTCCAGAAGTGCTGCATATATCACAGAGTACAGAGGCTAATGTGTGGAGTGTCGGTGTCATTGCATATATCCTATTTTGTGGCAGCAGACCCTTTTGGGCTTGAATCGAATCAGGCATCTTTAGGACAGTTTTGAAAGCTGGTTCCAGCTTTTGATGAACTCTCATGGCCTTCTTTGTCATCCGAGACGAAAGACTTTGTGAGACGGATGCTTAATAAAGATCCAGGAAAGAGAATAACTGCTGCCCAGGCTTTAGGTAAGTAAGACTTAATATTATCATCTGATAATATATTTGTATGCATTCCTGACATACTATGTTTTAGTTTCCTTGGCTTAGGAGTTATAAGCAAGTGAAAGTTCCCCTTGATATATTGATATTCAAGCCCATGAAGATATATTTGTGTTCTTCTTCTCTCCGGAGAGCTGCTTTAAGGGTATGCCTCTTGGAGATTTTGTTTTCGTTCTTCAAATGATCAAAGTCTCATTGCCCTTGTTCAATTTCATGTTCCTATTTTCAGCCCTCTTTTTTCATAGTCTCACATTTTGGAACGTTCTTTGTTTTTTTTCATTTCTATCCGTGGTTTCGGGCGTTCCTGTGGCAGGCTTTATCTAAAACCTTGACTGTTGATGAGCTTTGTTATGTAAAGGAGCGTTATGCCCATACAGAAGCTGTTAAACTTACAAAGCTCACAATTTCGAGACTCATTTTGTCCATTTTCTCGTCCCCTCTCCTCCTTGCTCCAGTTGGTGCTTGTGAAAATGACCATACGGTACATACCTTTGCTGCACTTTTCTTCGCCAGGTTTAGCAATGGTTGTAGTATGTTTTTCAATCCTTGCCATGTTTAGAATTATCTAACTTTCTAAACTAATCTTTGTCTTTTTCATTTGAGTTAGTTTTCTTTCCCATTCCACAATGGTTGAACTCAAATTGTCAAGATATACAATACAACCGCTTTTAATTGATAACATTTTTTTTATTTTTTTTATTTTTCCCCAAGGTACTGACACATTGTCGAAACTCTTGCCACTGAGTCGGTATTCTTTATGGTATTTATTTGATAGCATGTGTACCTGAACAAACACTCAGGGTCCGTTTTTGTTTCCATTTTATCACATTATATCTGTTCTTTTGGTTTTTTTTTTTCACCACCCCCATACAAATTTTCATAATTTTTTTTTTCTTTCTCCACGAGACCCCCAACGGCCCAAAAATTTTCAAACAGATGGGTTCTGAACTGTTAAATACACATTGGAAAATCGTTGATGTTGCCGAAAAAAAGATAAAGAAAAAAAAAAAAGCTACTTACGTGCAGAAGATAAGAATGACGGCTGATCTTGGGCATTTTACTGAATATTTTGTTTTTAAATTAGTAAAGCACACACATTTTTCCTTCAGAATATATATATATAGAAACGAACAGTAACCAATCTCGCTCACCTCCGCCGCCGACCAAATCACCCCAAAATGTCCACCGCCACCGACGGCGCCGCCGCTGCTCTCCGATCGGTCCTCCACAGGGCTGGCCAAGCCGCGGAGAGATCCGGCCGAAATCCGGACCAAGTGAAGGTAGTCGCGGTGAGCAAGACGAAGCCGGTCGCCGTGGTCCAGCAAGTCTACGACGCCGGACACCGAATCTTCGGCGAAAACTACGTCCAGGAACTCATCGAGAAAGCTTCTCAGGTATACTATCCACCTATCGAGGGAGAGATTTAGAGATTGATTGAGGATTGAGTGAATTAGATGAGGTTTGAGATTATCGAAACAGTGTTGCAACGGAGGTAAGATTGTCTACATTGCGTCCCCCGACCTTGTCGATCGACGGGATTACCTGAGTTGTTGTTGGTCAGTTGGATGAGGTTTCTGATTGTGGTTTTGATGTGTGGTTGCAGTTGCCGGATGATATCGAGTGGCATTTCATCGGGAATTTGCAGAGCAATAAAACGAAGCCTCTTCTGTGTATCGATCTCTCTCTCTGGCTCCCTTGTTTTGACTGTTGATGCGATTTTAGGGTTCGATTTTAGGATTGGATCTGTATCAAGGGGTGATGAAGATCAATAAGTTTTCGGTAGTTTAGTTGCTTGGATTTGTCATTGTTTTCGACAATAGGAGAAGTGACTCACTAACTATGTAATGACATAACATTTTTCCCAAGGGTTTTGTGAATTTGTGACTATCCACATTTATGGCCGGTTTTTGTTTATGGGAATGGGAGTAGGAATGCAATGCTTGGTTCCACCGGATTGAGTCAAATCATGTTTAGTCGCATCCTTGAATTGGAATGGAGTATTAGGTTGGGAATCACATTCCGCCGAAAATGATGATTTTGATTCCGCAGCTTCCCTAAGGAATCATGTATTCAGGGTGGAAAAGAAATGAGGATTTTTTGAAAGACATCTCTTGCCCTTGATAGGCGTTGTTCTCACCACATCGTCGTCCTCGTCTTAGGTGCAGTCTGTTCTTCATCATCGATCTCCGATTGTATCACCATCGTCCTCTGATGGCTTGCAACCTCATCCTTTCTCGTTTTGGTTGCTTCCATGACAACGGGGGTCTTGTTCTTGTTGGATCTTTGCTTCCAGAACATTTCCAGAAATTGGTGTCCAATTGCGACCAACGAGGATTTGGAAGAGAGAGAAAAAGATTAAGCAAAGGTTTAGTTGGCGAAGAGTGAAGTAAAGGGATGATGAACGGTGTACGGTTCATCAATATGTGCCTCAGATGTGATTTTTTAGGGGCGTAATTGTCATTTTTTCTATATCCATTAATTAATATTCCATTACCTACTCCTCTCTTCAGGATACTCTCTTCTCAAAATCATTCCTGGAATCATTTCTACAGCCTTGGAGTTTTCTGTAGCTAGATCATTGGATCTCCAAATCAATTATTAAGATTAAAAGTTTATTTTCGTATTTAATTGAAAGGAGAGAAATAAAATTTTAATCTTAGTCAATCATCATCAAATACAACGTTCTAGTCATGTATAACTTTATATGGGGTGGTAGATATATATTCTTGGACCTACTATCATCAATTTGAATTTTTGATAGAATTGATTTCACAACATGATATGTAGGTCGTGATAATAAATCATGAGTTCGATTCCAGTCTTCCCCATTCATTGTCACTTGGTATGGGCTAGAACAATCTATTTGGTTTATTATGTACATCTTGTTTGACACTTATGTGGGCTGAAATAATGAATTTGTTGTCAACACTTCATTTCTTTATGGGTTTTTGTATGAGAGGGAGTGCTAGATATACAATTTTGAGTCTTTCATCATTAGTTCAGACTTTTGATAGAAGTGGTTCTACAAAATACCCTTTCCCTTTTCGTAATTATAGTTTGGACTTCTGAACGCACTCGGTTAAATGTGACGTTATTTTGGGCAAATGTAGTTAGTGCATACCTATGTGGCCTTTCGGATATCATATAGAAATTTGGGGTTCACTTCTACTAAATGGCTAAAAGATGAGTGACTCATGAACTATATACAGATGTAAGATTTCTAGGATTACGACAGGAGTTCCTTAACAGACGTGAACTTTGTAGTGCTTTTGCTTCTTGAAAGAGTTACTTTGTTGTTGTTGATTGTTTGATGGATGGTTAGATCGAAGTGAGATGTGTGATTTGCGATTCGTGATTTATTTATTTTTATTTTCAGCTGGTGTACCCAATCTTGCAATGGTTGAGAGTGTTGATGATGAGAAGGTACCTCAATTCCGATTTCTTGTATCTTATTTTTGTAATCTCTTCAAGGGTTTGTTGTGCTGTGTTTAGTCAAGACTCAAGGCATCCACTGATATGTTCTATATTTAACATAACTATTGTCAGATTGCAAATCACCTGGATCGTGTGGCTGGGACCCTTGGTAGAAAGCCATTGAAAGTTTTGGTCCAAGTGAACACGAGTGGGGAGATATGTGAGTAACCAATATTCAAGCTTATCGGCTTTTGGGGATTTATCTTGATTATCCGTTTCTAATAGAAGATTTGGTTTTCATGCAGCTAAATCTGGTGTTGAGCCTTCCGGATGTGTAGCGCTTTCAAAACATGTTACCACGAGCTGCCCAAACCTGGAGTTCAGTGGCTTGATGACAATTGGGATGTTGGACTATACTTCAACCCCCGAGAACTTCAAGGTTTCTATTCTACAATACTCGAGCAACATGCTTACAAGTTACATTTCTGCTAAAGATCTTATGGCCCTGATGCTGATTTGCCATGATGCAGACTCTTGTTAACTGTAGAGCTGATGTTTGCAAGGCTCTCGGAATGAGTGAAGAGCAATGTGAATTATCCATGGGCATGTCTGCAGACTTCGAACAAGCTGTGAGTAAAATCTGTTTCCATGTTTTCCACTTTCTGTTTATTGTGTTTGTTTTTTGCCAACGGAAGAAGATATTCTCTCTGTGAGGAACCATCCAATGTGCATCCCAGCAATAGAAAAAACATGGATTAAGGTTCCTAAAACACCGACTAAAAAGTGTATAAGGCTAAGTTAATCTAAAAAAATCTGTACATGGAGCTTCAATTTTGCAGATTGAGATGGGGAGCACAATTGTGAGAGTCGGGTCTACAATATTTGGAGCAAGAGACTACAACAAGAAACAATCTAGTTGATCGTGATCATATATCTTCTTGTAAGTTTGCTTATTTATAAGCTCCAGATTGCTTCTGTGAATTCAGTGTCGCTGCTCAGGCTCAACGAGTCAACATAGCCCCTGCAATTCGAAGCTGTTCAAGGATTAGACATATAGTGATAAGATGATGGAGAATGTTGTGTGCTTGAGGTATAATTGAACAAATTGTGTAGTTAATCTGAATAATGAGAAAAGGAATAATTTCCAATAAGAGTATTTGTCCAGTTTTCGTCGAGGACACTTTTGGGATAGTCAATATAACCGGCAAAGCAATCTTGCGATTCAAGTAATATGGAGTTTATGCGTGAGGTAAAATCTGGTCTATTCATCAATAGACCATGTTCGAAAATCAATTTACCGCAAGTATTTCATTCTTGAGAACATAAAAGTCTCTCGTATATTATTGATGTGAAAGTTTATTCTTATTGAAAGTAAGGGGAACCTAGTTCCCTAAATCGGTCCTGAAAGGGATGAATTTGATCTGTGTCCCCGATGAATTGAAGTTAGAGGATAGATCTAGTTTAAGCAATCGGATATGAAGGATCCATGGCGATGCCGCACAGGCCCTGTGGATCGCTGATGCCTCGTTGCATCCTTATGTACCCTTGCTCGCCCCATGAAGTTCCCCATGAGTTCTTGACAATCCAATAATCAGTTCCATCATCGGCCGTTCCATAGCCTACAGCTGTAACAGCATGGTCGAGGTTAGTGCCGCAAGATCCGGTGAAAACACCTCCAGCGTAATTTTGGAAGTCGCTGCCTGAAGCATCGATTGCTACGGAGACGGGTTGGTTGGCAACTGCTTGTTGGAGAGACGCCTCGCTATTGGTTGGAACATCTTGGAAGCTGCTGAGTGTGGCTGCGGCGGGGAAAGAGTTAGAGTTGCATGTTCCTTGTGTGCCTTGATAGGGGTAGTTGCTTTCGGTGGTGATGCCTCCGTTGTTGATGATGTATGTGAAGGCACCATCGGGAGTACCGCCATTGCAACCTTGGTCATTGCCGTTGGTATCACAATCAACAATTTCTTGCTCGGAAAGAGAGGTTAAAGTACCGGATTTTATTTCATTTATCCCTTCAGTTGATGCCACTGCGGAGAATGCCCAACAACATCCTACACGTAGACGTTAAAGTTAAGTTTCATGAAAGAAGAGTCAAAGTACAAAACAGTGAGTAGTCCATCAGTTTGATAAACAGAGACATGATAAATATGTCCTACCACATTGGCCTTGGTTTTTGATAGGGGTCACTGCACCTAGGGATCTCCAATCAATCGAGGCAGGCACATCGGTGAAGTTTTCATACTTGTAAGACGTGGATTTCAAGCTTGATGCGGGCTTCATTTGTCTTTTGTATCCATTACGAATAGCTGTAAACTCCCTATTGGACATGTCGGAGAAGGCATTAAGGCCGAGGGTGTATTTCCTGTTGAGCTTATTCATGGCGTCAATGTGTTCAACATTCTTCTTGAATAAATTGAACCGCATTTCCTTCTCGGCAGCATCTTTGTAAACACGTCCGTACTGAGCCATCCACTGCTCATGTCTTTCCGCCATAGATGGCTCAGAGGTAAGAGGGCGAGCGGAGCAAACATTAGAAGAAAAAATCCCTGCAACAAAGAGGGCAGCCAAGAGCATGAACTTTGTGAAACCCATGTTGCAACACCACGCTACTATGTGTTTCAGCTGCAGAATTTGATGCATCAGAAGAGATGATTTTCAGGTTTATATAGACTTGGAGACCTTACAAGCCCTTGAGTTTTTCACAATGACTCTACCCTTTACTCTTGGGAGGGAGGGGATGGACCATACTATTCTATGCTTCACTTGGCTAAAACGAAGATATTCAATGGTTTTCTAATTTGTTGAGGTACTCGCGCTAGCTTACAAAAACATTTTATTATATCGACATGTACATGTAGCACCCCAATAGACATGAATTTCAGCATCAACAATAACCTCCAACTATGTTTGACAAGTAATCAACTAAAGTCTATCGAAAATTCTAACTAAATAAATTATTGTTAGAGACCGTATAACTTATCGACTAAGAAAGCGATCTGAAAAATGCAAATTGGTAATGATAAAGGTATCGTGCTTTGTAATAAACTGTAATTTTCCGTTCCCGCAAGTGTAAGAAATCATGCACAGAAGACAAAAGTTGATGGTTCTTAATCAGTTGGATCAGCAACTGTAGTATAAAGTTAAAATCAGATATGGTCAATAAAGTCTGCAAGCCATTTTGTTTCCTGAACAACATACTGAAGTAACTGTAGTTTGCTTCCTGTATGTTTGCTTGAATTGTCAAGGCATATAGCCATGCCTTGAATGAACGGCACTGCATAACATTAGATAGGAACAACATACTAACAAGCAAAACTCAAACGGCTCAAACCAGTCGACATACAAGATACTCGGGAAAATATCATGCGTTAACTTTCATATAGCTTCGACCGATCAATAGAAGCAAAAACGAAGAGATTCTAACCCATGTTTTCAACGCACGGAATCTGGAATATATATACACATAGCAAGGTCCAACCTATATTAGTGCATGATTAATTAGTAAAACATGTTCCTTCGTAACTTTTCCACTTGTTTTGCCTATAAATATGTGCCATCAGGCTCTATTCTACTCCATTCAAGCACTGAGATTCATTGTTCAGTTCAAACATTTCTACTATGGCGTCAAGAAATCAGTATTGTCTATTTGTCATAGTTGCGGCCCTATGCGTCCTAGGAACTTTTGTTTCCAATGCCTCTTCTTCTCGTGTCCTGAGCTCCGAACCCTCCATGGCTGAGAGGCACGAGCAGTGGATGGCTAAGTATGGACGTGTTTATAGAGACAACGCGGAGAAGGAAATCCGCTTTGAGATATTCAAGAAGAATGTTAAATACATGGAGGCCAAGAATAAGCTCAACAGAGGATTTACCCTCGGCCTTAATGAGTTCAGCGATATGACCAATGAAGAGTTCCGTGCTACCCACAACGGTTACAAAAGACACGCAAGGCATGCTTCAAGTGTGAAGCCCACATCTTTCAAGTATGAGAACCTCACTGATGTTCCCGCGTCAATTGATTGGAGATCACAAGGCGCCGTTACTCCCATCAAGAACCAGGGCCAGTGTGGTAAGCTATCATTTTGAAAATTACATGGAGTCTTTAAATGCCTAAATCTTCTGTTATTTTTCATTTTCATTGTACTTATATGTCTTCGAATATGTGTAGGTTGTTGTTGGGCATTCGCAGCGATAGCCGCAACTGAAGGAATAACAGAAATCAATACCGGCACTTTGACCTCGCTCTCCGAGCAACAGGTTGTTGATTGTGATACAAATGGCAATGACCAAGGATGCAATGGAGGATACGCGGACGGTGCATTTCAGTATATCATTAACGCCGGAGGCGTCACTACAGAAGCTAATTACCCGTTTGTGGGATCTCAAGGAACCTGCAATACCAATGCCGCCAGCCAAGTCGCCGCAACACTTACCAGCTTCCAAGATGTTACTGCAAACAGCGAAGCTGCCTTGCTACAAGCTGTGGCCCAACAGCCTGTTGCTGTTACGATTGACGCTTCAGGGAGCGACTTCCAACAATACTCAGGAGGAGTCTTTAGTGGGTCTTGCGGCACAAACCTTGATCATGTAGTGACAGCGGTTGGATATGGAACAACAAGCGATGGAACTGATTATTGGATCGTTAAGAACTCTTGGGGAACTTCATGGGGAGAACAAGGATACATCAGGATGCAGAGAGGTGTCAACTCTCCACAAGGCATTTGCGGAATCGCCATGCAGGCTTCCTTCCCGATTGCCTAAATAATGCATGAAACTTCGACCACGTCCATATTTTGATGACATTTCTATACTTCATCCCGTTATCATAATAAGAATGTTGGAATAATATGAACGATTGTGGGATGATCATAAAGAGAGGAACATAGGGAAAATCCTAGTTCCCTTTTAGGTATGTTCATCAAGTCAAAGTGATGATGAATAAAGATGGTATGTTTTTTATTTCTTTGAAGTGTTATTGGAAGACCAAACTTTTATTATATCTGAAAGAAGATCATGTGGCCATCTAGGGAGTTCAGTTGTCAAAATCCGAAAGGAAATGCTAATAGTTTTGAAGGGCGCTTTTGCACTTGGCTGTAGCCACTGCCGCCCTTGCAGCCCCGACCCATTATAATTTTCTAAAATCAACAGATTCCTGATAAAGTTTCCAAACTCGTCAACAAAGTGAGAAGTTAACCTTCGTCGTAGTCCAATTCATTTTGTTACTCAAAGAACATTACCGGCTGAAATGATACCAGCGTCCTTTATCACCATACCCACTGTCACCTTATAATCCTATAAAAGTTTCTGTTTTTTCAGAACAGAGGAAAATATACGTTGCATTCAAAAATGATGAGCTTAATTTCACAATATCACTAATATCTGGAAAAGTGTGGTCCATCATGGAATCACTCATTCCCAGCAGTCCGAAGTTTATCGAGAGCGCTCAATAGACAACAAATTTCAAAATTTAAGTACCGATGATCCATATACTCAAAATTAAGGACGACATCTGATATAACTCTTATCATCATACTCACATCTCACCTATGGTAGAAGTGGAAACCTCGCAATGATTTATCAAATTATACTCTCATCCATTTCGATTGAGACACCAAAAATGGATCCAAATTTCTAAAAGTGATTAATCTAGAGGGTCAGCTATACACCCTACGGGAGCCACCTTAGTATTCTGCTGATCCATAATTACATTTAGGATCTTCCCTGTGACATAAATCTTCTTCTTGATCGTCGTGCCATCAAAGTACTTCGACAGTTTTTCGTCAACACAAGCTAATCTGAAAGCTTCTTCCTCAGTGCAAGCAGCACCTATATGATTAAAGAAAAGAGTTGTTTGTCACAAGATCAACTCTATTCGACAGAGTATAGAGATCATGCATGCATAGTTACTATCTTGGGATAGGCTGGATCGATTCGTTTTGTTGTCGAAGGAGACCGATTCTACCAATGGTAGGGCTTTGTCTTCGCCAACGTAAGGAGTTCTGCATAACATGAACTCCAAGCATAAACCTTGCAGGAAATCCAACACTTTTTAACACCATAATACAATCTACAAACATCATGCCGTTGTTTTGCCTGCATGGCCTTTACATTGATCTAAAACAGAACTTACATGATAACATAATTCACTCATAATCACAGACCAATCACTCTTTACATTGACCGCTTCGGATCCAACTACGATACGCTTTACAGGCCGTGAAAAGTAGCTGGCAGACGTCTGCTCGAGCTCTAGGACTTCAGCCTACTGATGCAAAGTTTCGTTGCTGCTACATCCTATGCCGAGGCTGAAAATGTACCACCGACAACATTGAAACAAACATCCAGCAACAGCCGATTCTCAGCTCGTAATAGTTAAACTCAAGTGTCAAAGAAGGCACGCATACAACGTGGCATATCTGGTAGATAGTCATGTGAATTATGGAATCGGTGATGCAGGAGAAGAATCACCGCTCATTTTGCTTGGTGCAGGTGTGTTTCTCCTGGACTGGCGTTTTGTTGGGACGAGTTTAGACTCATTGGGCTCCATGTTCTCATCGACTTCACTGTCTTCTTCTCCATCCTCGTCTTCGTCGCCCTTGAATACCGGATGTACGTATGCATTCTGAAGGAAGGCTTTCGGGTTGAATTTCGGATCCCTTGCTCGTTCCAATGTGTCTTTCATCATTGCCTCCTGAAATCGGAGAACCCCATCACAAGCAAAATATATTAGTTACTCATGCCCATTAGAAAATCTTGCTGAAAAAATCTGATTAGGGACAACGTATCAAGAAAACTCTCTTCATCATTAGTTGTGCGACGTAATCAGTCAGTTTCGAGTTACCTGAAGTGGATATCTGATGAATGCAGGTTCAAAACGGCCTTTGCAGAACCTATGAAACCATATGGTCAGTACAGGAAGTGCAATCAGGAATGGTGTCGAGCTTGCGGCATGCTTTGTACTCAATAACCCTATCAGAAGCACTTGTGAAACCACCAAAGCAACGATTATGCGTCCATGGACATCGGGCCAGAATGCAGCAGCGCTCTCATACTCTTGGTTGTAAACATTTATAATCTGCAACAAGGAAAAGACATATTTCGTCAAGAGAGATGATAAAGCGCAAGGCAAAATCTACATTATGCACAAATAGTACTATTGTCGTTGACTTAGTGAATTATAAAAGTTTTCGGTTTCAGCCGTATCTGGTGCTCCAGCTGAAAACTAGCACCAGTCACGCACATACACAAAAAGCAATGGTGTCGAGTTCGACTACATACCTGATGCCTGAAGACAAGGAAGGAGAAACCGAAGAAGACCAATATGAACGGCAACAGAACCGGAGTCACCACAGCGTAAACAAGACCAAGCAAAATATAGAATTGTATCTGGGGTTCTCCCGTGTTAAACCCGATACTTCCAGCATCCATGGCCTCCTCCCTGTCCTTCTCGGTCTTCACCAGAAAGGTGTTTTTTAAATGATAGATTATCAGAGGTTTTAACCGTAGGATCTCCCCAGCAACCCCAGCCCATCCATCAAGCATGATGTAAGTAATGAAGAAAGTCGCTTTCATTGGAACCGCGACACCAATTGTCCTAGGGATTCTGTGGCAACCATGGCACAAAATAAATTACAAAAACGAAAGGATAGTATCAAGTGGTATGCGAGAAACCAGTTAGGTACATGTAGCGAGTAAATCTGTCAGATAGCTTACTCGTTTGCTGACTGATGAAGAAATGAATTCAGTTGATCAAAAGCAGATCCTGCGATTATACTTCCGAGGAAAACATTCACGAAGTTGAAAAGGTAATATTTGGACGCTGATCTTCTCTCCAAAGATGATATCGATGTCAGACCTTCGAATTTCGACATTAGCATAAGTATAGAAGGTAGGAAGATGAGGAATAGCTTCAAGAAAAGTCCAGAAAGGATGCCGGTAATAAATGACTTGAGAAATTTCCTGCAATATGAGCGAATATGTCAATAGCAAGAACGATAAACATGCCCGATTTATAACAGTATGTCGGGGTCGTCGACACAGGTAGAACAATACATTTCAATAACAGGCTTCAAAAACGGAGCAGCCTTCTCAATCCCATCTATGGTTGCAAGTGACTGAACGAAGGCGATAGGGATCATGAAAAAGAAGGTGAGGAAGAAAAACGCCACAGCAGTAAGAAGCTTTCTAATGGTGAGTTGAACATATGGGATTGCCAAGTTTTGCCAATACACATCACGTGGCTCCGGAGCCCATTCAGTCAACCACAGGGTCGGATTTCTTGTCTGTTGAGTCTGTGCACAAACAGCGGCACCCCATCGCGTTTTAAATGAGACAAAAGCAGCGGGCATAATGGATGAGGAATCACTTTTAACAACTGCTTGTTCTTCGGCAATCTGAAATGGATCATACCGGAAAAAATTAAGAGTTATGTTTGAGCAAAAAGAAAAAATAACGCAAGGAGTCAACGAGATGAGTGGAACCAACTTCTTTTGATAATCTCTCTATTTCTGAGGTGTAGTAATCAATGGCATCAACTTTCTCTCCGCATAGACCGAGACACTTAGTCTGCAGGAAGAAAAAAACATCAGCAACTATGCGCGCGGGCGAGAACAAAAATATTCATTTGACTGTCGAGTGTAGATGCAAACCAAAATGAGTGTAAATTACCTTAGTGGTGGGTTTTTTTGCAGGGTTTCTACTATACTTGATCTGATAGTAATCCAGCCAATTCTGCTTTTTCTCCTTCTCTTCAACCAACTTCGCAAGTTTATTAGCGTTACGGACCACCTGCACTTGCATAAATATCTTCCTGTTAGCACTTCAATCGGCAAACAAGCCAATCTTAACAAGGAAGACATGCATGGAGCGTCATTCTATATGCAATGAATTATCCGAAGGTCAGTTCTGATGCTCGCAGAACAAGTTGGTGGAATACAGGAGGAAGGACTCCGATGTTATTGTGATGAAATACTAGTATGATAACAAAGAAAACCACTTCCAATTTGATATCAATTGAGATAATGAACCAAAAGGTCAACCTAGTGGACAGGAGACCCAGAAACCATTATTTGTATCTTAACACACGTTCTATGCACGAACCCACCTCGGACCAAGTGCTATATATAAGAGGGTGGCTGAATTTCAAATCTTGTACATAGACCGCTCTATCAAAAACTCAAAGCTTGTCAAGGAAGACTCACAAAAACTATTTGCGTCTTGAAAAGAAATGTCTAAGCTGAAATCAAGCCCTGAGAAATAGCCTGCCTTTGGCTTATGCAATGACAATGAAGATTGATGATTGTATAAGAAATTAAGAATGCATAGAGAACCGATCCACTATCAATTAATGGAAGAGAATCCACCTCTTACAAGTCTGAATAAGCAGAAAACAATGCATAACCATACGAGCATCTGGCATCTAAACAAATGATACCTGATGAAGAAGATAATTATAAGGATGATTGACTAAGAAAAAGTGCTCCACAAGCTCATTGATGGTTTCATCTGGATCCGGGGGCACATTTCTGACGAGAACCTGCACCAAATAACAATATCAACTAACCACTCCCAAGAACACTTCATTCAAACTGGAGTTCTTATAGAAAGTTGTGAATATTACTAGTAGGTGCCATCCAATAATACGAAGTGTACGAAGCTAGCAACAAAGGGAAAGGCAGCAACAAAAACTTCTGAGAGAGGGAGGCAGTTTTGTCTAAACTGGATAAAGTAGAGCAATGGTTTTGTTATTTGTAACAGCAATAACTTCTACAAAGTGAGCATAATAGCACGAGTATCACCGGGAATTCAAGAGCTAGGCTCTAGAGTAAGTCTTACTGTAAACTGATCTGGACGCCGTCTCTCTGATGCCATAAACTGTAGGCGCATTGTAGCAACTTTCTCATATTCCTTTTGCAGCACATAGCATGTCCAAAAGGTGAAGGCGTATGCCATTACAATATGCGCGAAAAATCTGAAAGACATAAGCACTATAATCAGGCAGCAATTAACTACTGTAAAATTCAAGCAAACATGTTAGAAGAAAGACTCAAGTCAAAATGTTGAAGATGAAATTGTTATAGGAATAGGATATGACTTCAGCAGTCTTGAGTTGATGCGTTGCGTTAAACAGAAAATTCAGATAGCTATGTTGGTAGAAACAGAAGCACCCTTACCTTGGTGATGCATCTGGAACGTTCGAGATAGACAGCAAATCGATGTTACTGTAAGTTACTTTGGAAAGTGAAGCCAGCGTCCCATTAGTGAAATTAACAGGAATGAGGACGGCCCAGGCCAGGAATGTAATAGGAATAAAAATTTTCAGACTGCATTGAGATAAACAAAGTAATTCAATAAATTACGTCACAAGCATCATAATTTGAGCAATGCAAATCCACAACTCCCCCCTTAAGCACTAATCAAGATGAAAAAATAACCAAAGCAGCAAAGTGAAATAGATGAACAAAGTACAAACTAGTGCTACTTACCCCACCAGATAGATCCGCAAGTACACAGCAGAATCCAAACCAGCATGCTCAATGAGCTCAGATTCAGGCATTTTCAATGCATCAGGCATCCAGTTCAAGAACTTCAGATACGACTTGAAGTTCAGATTTACAAACTTTGCTACATAAGCTCCCGACTGCGTCGGACTCGTTCTTAAGCCCTTGAGATACCATTTTGGGAAGTAAACTCTGTCATTGAAAGGTTGAATGCGTAGAAGAGCGAATGCTATCAGGAAAATCAATGCACTTATAACATTGAAGGCCGCAGAAACTCCAATATCAGAGAGCGTAGCCATCTGTTTCCTTCAGGAATAATGTCTTCCCCACACAGATAATTTCTACATGTGATGACCAATCTGCATGTGAGAAAAATACAACATGTAAGATTCAAGCACGAAAAGGATGTCAAACACATGAAATGTCTAGCCCATAAAAAAACACAAGTGAGATAGTAAGAAAAAGCAACAAACCTGATAACCCATCTTATCCCCGTTTAACACAAAACACAGATTCCAGGTGCCCTGAGGCAATGTTGAATGCAAAATCACATGATTCGTAGGGTTGTTTATCACTAAGTCAACCCTTACCCTCATAGACAGAAAATAGTACCTAAAGCATTATGTTAACATCCATAGTTGGATGAAATATTTCCTGAATCCCCATTGCCAACAAGAGGGGATATAGGGCTAACACGAAAAGCCACATGGCTATGGTGTATGAGCTCTGGAAATAACCAAATAGAAGAGTGTTTTGACAAGAGACCAGATTGCACCTCAGTTCTGAAATTTTGAAAAGGAAGTAGCAAAGAATTTCTTCTATCAATGACGTTTAACATTTGGAAAAAAAAAAAAAAACAGAACATGTCAGGAACCTGCTCTATCACAAGATCAGACTTACGTACAAGCTTGCTGGATAAGACCAAGAACGTATTATCCATTTGTTCTTGACTATCACCTAAAATGCGCAAGGTTTGAAGGACGCATAACACACCCCCTAACACTAATTGCAAAATATAACCTCTTATATCTTGGAGAGATAGCACTCAACCATGATGAATGAGGAATAACCGTACAGAAGATAGCATACGTATGAAATGATTTCACATATGAGGTATGTCACTTCCTCTATCTCATGAAGAATACAGCACATTGACTCGATGATTTGTTTAGTCAAACTTTGACAAAAATACGAAACGATCAAATGTTATTTTATGTAAATTTATCGTGAAACATCAGTTATAATATAAATTATGGACATTCTTACAATGATAACTGCGGGACAATCGAACATTATTAAGTATAAAAAAGAAACTCCAAAATACGTGTTGAATATTGACTTTTTCAAATGCTATATTTTTTGTGGGACGGGAGCACGTGAGATGATATTGTACCTGCAATTGATCTCAAATAAACATATGCATGAAAAAGGGACACTTAGGATGATTTCTAATGGGGTCTATAAGTGAAAAATAGTCATAGGCCACTTATAGGGCTGTTATATCTTTTGTTCTAGCTCTACCAACACAGTCAGTGGTGTGGTGAAATTTGTTTTTCGTATGGAAGGAAACTATAGTGTACTCTTCACAAGTTTACAAGCTTTGAAGGAGCCCTGTAGCTTACACAATATTTTTGGACAAAGGATCCCTCTAGGGCTTAGGTTTTATCTGACCACGACTTACACCGGAGACACAAATAATATACCCTTTCCAGTTGAACAAGAAATACAACTTGCCTTGCCCAAACATTCAGCAACTGGAGTGGATCATCTCGAATACGGATATCATTGGCATCGGTAACCCACTACAGAAAGTTTCTACATATCGAAGTTGCAAGAAAAGAATCAAATAAAGGAACCCAAATGATGAAGGATCAGAATTTTCATTCTATTCATCACACTAAAGTCGACAAAAGATTGCGAATTTGCGAGAAACATTTATTTATTCTTGAACCAACTAGTAGTAGCTTGAAATGTGCACATCCCAGACATTTTCATAATCAAAGCACCACTAGTTCTAGCCTCTTCAGCATCTCAAATTGCAAAAGATAACTCTCATTCATCATTCGAGCGGACTGCTAGCACATTTTCAAGACTATGCAATGCTTATATTTGTGCATCATTTAAAGGAAAGATAACATTGTGAACCAAGTGGAACAGCAAAGAGCGCGATTTGCGACCTCAGATGACACGAACGACCAGAATCAAACAAATTCTCCACAACCCATCTGATCCTATAACTCAGACACCCTAATTTGACTCATTTGCCACGAATGAAATTATGAAACGGTGATCACCAATGTTGGCAACAAATTCAACAACAAATGCATGCGATTCGCCACCTCAAATGACATGAAACACCAAAATCAAAAGATTTCCTCACCTAATCTTACTTTAAAAAAAAAACTAACCACAACCCATCTGATCTCAATACTTAAACATCCCAAATCTGCCCTCAATCATTCAAACTTCACTGCTTCAAACCCACAAAATCACGATGAATCAAATGGGTTCATAGAACAAGATCTCCAACAACTACCCACAACCCACATTTCAATTTCACACCCCTAACAACAAAAACCCCAAATTCAACCCCAAATTCAACCCCAAATCAATGAAATCAAACTACCCATTTCAAACCCAAATCAAAATTACCCAAAATGGACACAATTCCACAAAGGATCATTGCTTCACCTGTATTTGGGAGACAAAATTCCTCAAAAGGGCACAGATAGAAGTGACTTTCGGCTCAAAAAACACAATCTTCTGGGATCAAATCAACACCAAAAAATGGAAAATAAAACTTGGATCTTTCATAGACAAAAAGATTTGGATCTTTCTTTTCCACAAAAAATTTGGATCTTTTTGGGTATGTGGGGTTAACTGTTGGAATGAGAAATACAAGGATGGATGATGATAGGTTTGGATTTTGGATGAGTGTGTGCGGACATAAAGCAAAATTGACGGTTAAGGTACTTTTTAAAATGATTATTTGTGTGGAAAAAATGGGACTAAATGGGATTAAAAAGTCTTTGATAATGATTGAATTTGGATATGGGTGATAAATTAGATATTTTTTTATATTTTTTTATATTATATTATATTATATTATTTATTTATTTGAATTATCTTAAAATATTTATAATATATTTTATTTTAATAATT